>LNAC01000375.1:498757-548127 GCA_002007465.1 Ailurus styani | reverse complement strand
TTTTTTCCTGAAAGTTTTGTAACATTTATGGTGGAAAAATGTTGAAATATAAAGTCCTTTATGAGTTCAATTTTAGTGGATTTTCTATATTCACTACTTACAACATTTTTATGTTTTCTTAATCAGCTAAATATAACTCTAAAGGTAAAATTATAAGAACAGAGTGATTTAATCAACAGGGAATAGAAATGATACCATAATATGAAATATTGTTCTGGCCAGCTGTTATTATAATGCAAAATAAAAATAGAAAAAATTAATAGGATTACTATTGAGTAAATAATCAGTAATATATTTTGTGACACATATTACTAGATAAAGCAAGTAGTCTGAAAATCACCTTTTGAAGAAGAAAGTACAATTTATACTAGGTCCAGGACTACTGGGACTGCAGGTCAAAGACCATTTAAATCATTAAAGTTGGAAACTGAAAGCAGGTGGAAACAGAAAAGCAGGTGTCAGTTCTTCCTCAATCGTTCTGGCATTTATTCCCTTCCTTCACTAGAGGAATGAGGAATAGTTTCCAGTGATGACAATGACTATGTCTGCATTCATATTTTCCATACCACTTGTGAAACAAATACAGGTAGGAAAATTGGATACACAAAGTATTTTTCCACTGAATCATCACTTGAATTTAAACAACAGCAGGCTTTAGTACACAATATTAAATAAGAACTTCACTACACTAGGCTTCTAAAACAATAAATTTAACCAATACACAAAGATTACAAGAAAGAAGACAGTTCTCTTAAAATATATTCACTGTCCAAAAAATGTTTATGAGTCAAAATTAATATCATGCAAATTGAACTTCAATGTAAAAAACAATTATTTAGATAAAGTATTTTATTCTCTAATTCCACTTACCAAGAAGATATAAAAATCCTGGTTTGTTATAAATTTAACAATATACTTCTAAAATATACTTGTTACTACATTATGGCAAAGTAAACATAAAAGCATATAAATAATGCTACATTTTTATAAACAAGTACATGTGTCCATAAGTATAAATATGTTTAAATATTGAAATTTAATGAAAGAAAAGCAATGCAGAATATAGATGTTAGTGAAGACATTAATCTTAATCTAGGTCATGAAACAGATCTTGTTGTAAATTAAAAAATGAAAGTAGGAAAGAAACTATTATTTATTAATGTTTACAACATGCTAGGTAATTAATTTAATCACTAACATTTATTCCATGCATTCTTACTAATAAAGTTGTTCAAAATGCTCTTTATGGATGAGGTGCAATAATAATCTTGAAAACAATGTTTATCATAATAGAAAACTGATACTTACCTAGGATAAAATGACTCATAGTTCATACAAACATCACAGCAAATCTTTAAGATGAGTATTATTGGTCAGAAAGTTCAAGCAAAGTGGCCAAGGACACATGCCTGGTAAGAAGTGGAGCCAAAATTTATTTTAGACTTTACTCATTACAACATCTTGGCCTTTCCTCATTTCGTTGTGTTGCATGTATAAGAAATTCAGCATAAGTAAAAATTAGCATGATGACTGAGGTCTCTAATAGAATCATCTGGGATTAAAAAAAAGCCACCTTTGCTGGGGGAGATTAAAGTCACATGATAATTATAAAGAGGAAATAAAAGATTTTGAAATCTGAGTTTTTGTGTATGTACTTTCAATTTTATTTCTTTTTTAAAAAGCTTAAATTTTTAAAACCTTAAAGCCCTAACGTTTTATGTTAAAATTAAAATTTAATCATGGAGGGACACCTGGGTGGCTCAGTCAAATAAGTGTCTGCCTTCAGCTCGGGTCATGATCAGGGTCTTGAGATGAAGCCCAGCACATTGGCCTCCCTGATTAGCTGCAGTCTGCTTCTCCCTCTGACCTTCTCCGTGCTCCTGGGCACTCTCTCTGTGTGTCAAATAAATAAATAAAATTTTAAAAAGTAAAGAAAAATTAATCATGAAAATAAAATAATAGTCCTCTATCAGGGACGCCTGAGTGGCCCAATCAGTTAAGCATTTGTCTTAGCTCAGGTCGTGGTCCCAGGGTCCTGGGATCAACTCCCACATCCGGCTCCTTACTCAGCAGGGAGCCTGCTTCTCCCTTTGCCTGCAGCTTCCCCTGCTTGTGCTCTCTCTCTGACAAATAAATAAATAAAATCTTAAAAAAAAAAAAAGGCCTCCATCAAAGAGTATAAATACCCTGAAATTGTAATTAATTTATGAGATTACTTAGTCCCCAAACAAATTTAAACATCAGGGATTCTCAAGTGTTTTCGTTTCAGGACTCCTTAATACTCTTAAAGCTTGAGAACCTCAAAGTTTTTTTTTTAATGTATGGTATATATATATAAAATTGTTAAATATAAAATTGCTAAATATATATTCCACAATAGACATTAAAAGTGAGAAATTTTGGAAATACTTATTAACAATTATTTAAAATAATAATAAACCCATTACCTATCAATGTAATACATTTAAAAAATTACTTCCAAAACACACAAAAAAAGTAATAATGAGTACTATTGTTTAACATTTTACCAAAACTCTTTAATGTTGGCTTCATAGAACACAGCCAAATTCTTCGCTTCTACTATCAATCCACTGTTATATCAGATGTCATGCAGCCCTTGGAAAACTCCATGGTACTTTTTAAAGTCTAAAAGTAGAAATATGATGACTAACAATATCCTTTAAAAAATATTTGAGGGCACCTGGGTTGCTCAGTTGGTTAGGCAACTGTCTTTGGCTTGGGTCATGATCCTGGAGTCCCAGGATCGAGTCCCGCATTGGGTTCCATACTCAGCGGGAAATCTGCTTCTCCCTCTCACTCTCCCTCCTCTCATGCTCTCTCTCTCTCTCATTGTCTCTCTCAAATAAATAAAATCTCTAAAAAAATAAAAATAAAAAAAATAAAAATATTTGACCTCATGGATCCCTTAGAGTATTCTGAAGGTGGGCTCACTGAATAGGTGAATTTTAATGAAAAGAGAAAAAATCAGTCAAGGGAGGCTTCTGGAGACCGACTGCCTCGGTTCAAATCCTGACAATAAGTTACTAGCTGTGTGACCTTGGGCAAAGTATATAACTTCTCTGTCTTCATTTTCTTCACCTGTAATATAACCACAATAATAGCTATATTTTCCTCAAAGAACCAACATTTTTTGTTATTTTTTTAAAACATTTAAAATAGTGCTTGGCACAGAACACTATATGATATTTGATAAACAAATGAAAAAATCTAAAGCAGGGAAGGGTAGGGTCACTGCCCATCCACTCAGTGGAAATCAGGTCATATTTTCTTATATCTAAATACTTAGCTTGGTCAAATTTCATGGTAAAGAATCACTGCCAAAAGGAGTTTGACATTCAATCTTCAAATAAAATTAATTTTTAAAATACTGTTGATTAATCTTTTTTTTCCCCTCATCAGACACACTCATACTAAGGCACAGGAAAACTGGTAAATTTTTCCTCCAAATATCAAAACAACAAAACACAGAAACACACCTTTAGTTCTTGAGAAACACAGCAGTCTGGTGCTCTGATAGAATTAAAAAAGAAGTGATGAAATCATCATTAAAATGGCTAATTTGAATGATATTAAATATGAACAATTGATATGTGATATATTAGAAATGGTTATCCCAGAAATACTGTCACACCCAACTCATCCTTTGAGACATATCTTGTCTTAGTAAAATAGGGCTTTTATCTTCATCAATCCACTTAGGTAAAGGCATCTTCATTCATTTGAACTGGGTAACATTGACAACAGAAATTAATTTCCATGAGATCTGGTATGCTAAGTCATTTTTTTAATTTAATTTTTTAAAATTCCCTGACAAATGTTTGCTCTTCTAGAAATTTACTAGCAAAAGAATGAAAGATAAAATTTAGCAACAACCTTTTCTAAGCACCAGTAAAGATATCAATTAATAAAACTTCCTATTTGAAGTTTTCTGATACCTCTCCACCCCAGGCTTTATTTACCCTCAGTTGAAAGGACCTTTTTGCTCCTTAGTATTCTCATAACAGTTTTTCTCCCTGCTTTTTTGTGTGGCCTTTATTTTCTACCTTGCAATAAATGTTTAAATGTAGAAAGAATATATCTTCCGCCACAAAGACTCATTGAGGTGTGGGAAAGGAATCCCCTGCAGGCCTCAGGCAGGGCTACCTACAAAGTGGGCACTTAATCTATTTTCAACAAGTAAATTAAAAGCCTTCTTTTAAAAATAGCTTCTACAAAGGCCCTGGAAATAGTACTTGAGCAATAGTCATCATACTGTCCTCTAAGGAACATTTTGTTGAGCAGAGAAGAAAAAGAATCTTAAGTTTTCAGATAAATGTATTTTACTCAGTTTCAAAGTGATTTTTCTGTTTCTTTTGGAATTGCACCTTATTATATATGATGAAAAAGATTTCATAACAATAGATTTATTCTTCTAATTTTATTTTATGTATATGTGATCATGTTCATTGTATTTAAATGTAGATCATAGAAAGTTTCAATGGAATTTTCTTTTCCTTAGAACAATTTTTCTTGCAGAAAACTAATGCTATTTTAAAATAGAAACTCACAAGAAGGATATTATAGTTCAGCAGTAAAATTTGTTTTTCTTTTAAAATAATTAGGTAAAAAATAAAATAATTAGGTAATAATCTAATATATGTGAATTATTATACCTAACATGTAAAAGAACATACAAGTAAAATATTAAATATTACTGAAGTGATTTGAACATATTCTGTTTATTTTTTGTTACAATACTTAAATATCAAGCATAGGTGATAAATAAGTTCTGCGTTATAATTAGAAAAAAATAATTTTAAAATGTATAGATTGATATACAGCATGTATACAACAGCCTGGTCACCAAGCCTGCTTTTTCTGCCCTTTTGCAACCAAAAACTTTACTCCCAGAGATAATGCTCTAATTAACCAAAATGAAAATAACATTGAACTCTGAGTTCAAATGCAAGGTGTCATAGCAACCAGGATAAGAGACCGTGTTTTTTGTGTGTAGAGGTTGGTTAAAAAAAAAAAAAACTAATTGAGGGGGTGCCTGGATGGCTCAGTCATTAAGTGTCTGTCTGCCTTTGGCTCAGGTCATGATCCCAGGGTCCTGGGATCAAGTCCCACATCGGACTCCCTGCTCAGCGGGAAGCCTGCTTCTCCCTCTTCCACTCCCCCTGCTTGTATTCCTTCTCTTGCTGTCTCTCTCTGACAAATACATAAATACAAATCTTAAATTAAAAAAAAAACTCATTAAGGTAAAAATGAAATGATAAATCCTGCCATTTGCAACGACCTGGATGAACTGGAGGGTATTAAGCTAAGCAAAATTAGTCAATCAGCGAAAGACAATTATCATATGATCTCACTGATAATGAGAAATTTGAGAAACAAGACAGAGAATCTTAAGGGAAGGGAGGGAAAAATGAAACAAGACGAAACCAGAGAAGAAGACAGACCTTAAGAGACTCAATCTCAGGAAACAAACTGAGGGTTGCTGGAGGGGAGTGGGCATGGGAGGGATGGAGGTGCTGAGTGATGGACATTGGGGAGGGTCTGTGCTATGGTGAGTGCTGTAAATTGTGTAAGACTGATGAATCACAGACCCGTACCCCTGAAACAAATATTACATTATATGTTAATTTAAAAAAAAAAAAGTAAAGCTTAAGCTTTTTCTGCTGCTGGAATTGATGATAAAAGAAAAGGATGAATATTTCTTTCTCACTCTAGTTAGCATAAGTGATCATAATGATAAATCCCATGTGTTTCTTGCTTTCTTTGTCAGAAGCAATACACCTCCATGCAAAAGATTTACTGGAAGTCACTGAATATTCTTATTTTTATTATCTTTGTTGAAATGCACTTTATATAGTTAGCTCATTATTAAAAAGAATCATTATCTTACCAATATATGATCAATATTATATCACTCTAATATGAATAAAAAAGAACTTGTCAAATCCTTTCCCACCTTAACATTGCAAATACATTCAATTAGTACATAGAAATAAAAGAAATATGTTTAAAAACATTTCTTATCTTTCAATTATTGCTCCTGAAGCAATTTTAAATAAAATATAACATCTTTCATTTTAATGGAAACATGGTTGGTGGATTTATGAGTTACTCAAGAAAATGACTCTGGAAATATAACACATTTGTAAATACTGTATATTTTTCTATATTCTAGCTCTTGAATAATATTTTTAACCTGTAGAATTGCTTTCTATGCTATTTTTTCTATGGGAATACATAACATTTCTGGAATCATATTATGTTGATGTCAAATTATGTCTAATCAAAACATAATATCATTTTTATTCTTAAGAATTATCTGATACTGTGGCACCTGGGTGGCTCAATCTGTTGAGCCTCTGACTCTTGATTTTGGCCCAGGTCATGATCTCGGGTTGTGAGATTGAACTCCACATCCAGTTCCACCGGGGCGTGGAAACTGCTTGGGATTCTCTCTCTCCCTCTCCCTCTGACCCTCTAGCCCTCCCTTCACCCCACTCACGTTCTCTCTCAATCTCTCTCTCTCTAAAAAAAAAAAATGAAAAAAAAATAAGAATTACCTGATACTAAAAAGGTTATATTTCAGATTTGTCTTATATGTGTGTGTATATATATGTATATATGTATGTGTATGTATGTATGTATATACAATTAAAGCTATAATATTTATTTTCAGGTAGGCATTATGTAATTATTGTCCTATAAGAAATACTATTTTCTAATATTATTAAAAATTTACAATGGTTAAATAATATTTATATTGATAGAACTTTTTTCTTTTTCTACATATCTAAAAGGTTGTTTGGTCTTTCAAAACTCCCTGCAAGGCAAGGACAATGCATTATTAGTCTCCATAAAAAATATAATAGCCTAAGAAAAAATATATACTTGAATATTCCAAACTAATCTAATTAATGGCAGAGACAAAAATGTACCTTCTGACTTCTAAGGCTAAGCATTATGGAATTCATCATATAATTCTTCCTGCTATACACTAAGTTTATTTCCAGGAATGTCAGATCTGGAGAAAACAAATTATTTATCTCAAGAAAGAAAATGTAATATGTGAAAATTTAAATAAACAATTAATTAACGTTTAGAATGAAACAACTTGTGATATGAAAAAAAGCTGATAGTTGTTAGAGTTGATGAACCAATATAGATACACTATTATTAACTAAAGTCCCTGGTTTACATTAGGGGTCACTGTTTGTATTGTACACACTGTGAATTTTGACAAATGTATAACAGATAGCCACCATTATAATACTGTACAAAAAAAAATTTACTCTCCTAAAAATCCGTTGAGCTCCACCTATTCATCCCCATTCTCCTTTCCCCTCAGACCCCTGAAAACCACTAATATTTTTACTGTTTCTATAATTTTGCTTTTTCTAGAATGTTGTGTAGTTAGCATAATACAGGATGTAGCTTTTTGTTCTTTACTTAATAATATGCATTTAAAGTCTTTCGATATCTTTTTGTGGCTTAAAATCTTTTATTTTTCTTTTTTGGGTATCACTGTGTAAATAATGTATGGATGTACCACAATTTGTTTATGCATTTACCCATACTGAATGATTGCTTGGTTACTTCCAAATTCTGGCAATTATAAATAGAACTGCTACAAATATTCACATTCAGGGTTTTGTGCGGACATATTTTCAATTTGTTTGAATAAACCCCAAAAAGCTCAATTGCTAGATCATATGGTAAGAGTTTATTTACCTTTCTAAGAAACTGCCAGACTCTCTTCAAATGATTACACATTGTTAAAGTATTACTGTAATTTTCCCTTTCCCCTTATTTTTTTATTTACCAAATTTCTGTGATTCCATTTCCCCATTAATCCTAATCAGACACAAATATTATTTTTTAAAAGATTTTACTTATTTGAGAGAGAAACAAAGTGCACACGCAGGGAGAGGGGCAGAGGAAGAGGAAGAAGCAGATTCCCCGTTGAGTGCAGAGCCCAATGCAAGGAGCTGGACCCCAGGAACCTGAGATCATGATCTGAGCCTGAGTCAGAGGCTTAACTGACTGAGACACCCAGGAGCCCTAGACACATGTGCAATTTATAAAGAGGAAAACAAAAAGAGGAATTTTTTTCCACTGATGCATTATTTTTCTTAACATAGTACCCCAAGTTTTCCACATTTCTCTGCTACTTTTCTCTTAGTAGCTAAGACTTTATAATATCCCCAACCTCACACCATTCCCCAAGTTCCCAAGACCCAAGGTTCCAAATTTTATGGCTACTTTAGTACTGACTATAATCCCCCCTACAATATTTCTCCTTTGGCTCAAAACTCAAAGTCCTATTCAGAAATCATTACACATTGTCATACAGTGTGCTTTTAACTGTTGCTCTCTATCCTTTCTTCCATCTCTCAAATGTGGTAAGTTTTTGAGTTGGTGCATATTTTTTAATATCTTTGTTTCACCCTGAATGACAACATGGGTGGAATGAGGATCCCAGCATGGGCAGGCTCCAGTTTATACATCAGAAATCCCTTGCCAGTTGGACATCTTTCTTCTTTCTCTCTGCAAACTTGTAATATTTTTATCTTCTTATTTAGAGTTCGGTAATTGTACCAGAATTTTTCCTCTCTGTGCATTTTCTCATAAATTTACCCTGAGTAATGGTGACACCTTTCAATATATAGACTCAGATCTTTCCTACTAAGGGAAAGTTTCCTTTTATAAATTGTTTAATTATTGCCTTTCCCACATCTGTCCATTTCCTCTTTTTAGATCTATCTTTCAAAGTCTTTTTAAAAAAATCATTTCCTTCATGATTACTTCATTTTATTTTTTATTTTTTTAATCTTTTTTTTAAAGATTTTATTTATTTATTTGACAGAGAGAGAGATTACAAGTAGGCAGAAAGGCAGGCAGAGAGAGAGGAGGAAGCAGGCTCCCTGCCGAGCGGAGAGCCCGATGTGGGCCTCGATCCCAGGACCCTGAGATCATGACCTGAGCCGAAGGCAGAGGCCTTAAACCACTGAGCCACCCAGGCACCCTGATTACTTCCTTTTAATGTTTTGCTTTGTGCTTTGAGATTTTCTTGCCTTTGATTTTCCAGAGCATTAATTTTAGCCTCAGAAGGGACCTACTAATCATTTATCTATTAAATTTTTAGTTTAAAAATAATTTAAGCTCTAAGGAATCTTTTTGTTGTAGATGGTTCTGTGTGTGAGAGAGAGAGACAGAGAAAGAGAGAGAGAGAGAGAGAGAGAGAGATCCATTCATTACTCCTACCATTGCATTTCATTTGGCTTGTATTTTGGTTGTAATACTTCCCTGTCTGGTAGGCTATTATCTCTTTTGTGAGCTTGTTTTGTGTTCTCCAATCCAGTTACCTAACTATTTGTTATGGTGAATTCCTGTGGTAGGTGGATGTGATGGAAGTGTCTTACCATATCCAGTACTTTCTGGAAGTACATAGAAAATGCCTCTCTGCTTGTTGATCTTCCTAACTATTCCATCCTCAAAAGTAGAGAGGATTCATCCCATTAGTTTAATTCTTTCCTCAACTTTAAATGTGTGGAAAAATACATAGTTATGTGGCATTGATACTGAAGTTTCCCTCAGATCCCTGAGAGAGTGTCAAGTTCTTAGGATTCTGCCACCCCCCTGTTGTCCTGTGTGGCTCAGTTTATCTTCATGTATGTCAGGCACATAGGAAAGGGAGTAAAGCCCATCAGTAGAGCCAGAGGCCTAGTTTCACCATTTGTTCCAGCAGCTTCCTGACTCAGAAAAGGCTTAGAGTTGGAAATGAAAGCATTGGCTCAAAGAGAGTCAGGCATCAGGACATGAATGACATGAGAGTTGTGTTTGTTCCTCAGGCTGGTTTGTACACTGGATAAACTTGGTCTGGAGCAAGAAAATATATTGATTTATTAAGGTAATTATAGATAGATATTTCATATTGGATTTATATAACACCAATACTTTATTACTATGAAATAAAAATGTTAGCTATACAATGTAGAAATAAGAATTACAATTTCATAGTGGATGCTACTACACACCCAACATTTCCCAAACACACATTTTCTTCATTTTACAGATGAAGAGCCAGAGATCAAGAATCTTTTAATAGGGGCGCCTGGGTGGCTCAGTCAGTTAAGTGTCTGTCTTGGGCTCAGGTCATGATTCTGGGATCCTGGGATTGAGTCCCACATCGGGTTCCCCGCCCTTGCAGGGAGCCTGCTTTTTCCTCTGCCTGCTGCTCTCCTTGCTTGCACATGCTCGCTCTCTCTGACAAATAAATTATTTAAATATATATATAAAAAAAGAAAAAGATATAGTAAGAAAAAAAGAACTTTTTTGGTAAATATTTAGCAAATTTTTGTAAACTTTTTTGTAAATTATTTTTAACGGAAAGAACTAAAGCAATTTAAGCTTGCATTGACCATTGAAAAACAACTCAGATTCTTGAGGTGCTAAAAAATGGGAGTTATTTCTAAATAATTACATGTAGGAAATGCCTTTTATATTATTCATACACTACAGATATTCAAATAAATATAATTTTCACTTACTTTATTTATAATTTTATATATACTAAATACTTTTATATATACTATATAAAAAAGTATCCCTCTCTCCCTTTGGTCATTTGTACTTTAAGCATCCAATAATTAGGCTCAAAGGAAATTTTGCTCAGACCTCAGAAGTGTGGAATTTTGCATTTATTTTTAATAAGAAGAATGTTATATACTGATGCAGGTGTGAGGGTTTTATTGTTAGCTTTGAATATAGAGGTCAGGGCGCCTGGGTGGCTCAGTGGGTTAAAGCCGCTGCCTTCGGCTCAGGTCATGATCCCAGGGTCCTGGGATCGAGGCCCACATCGGGCTCTCTGCTCAGCGGGGAGCCTGCTTCCTCCTCTCTCCTCTCTCTCTGCCTGCCTCTCCGCCTACTTGTAATCTCTCTCTCTGTGTCAAATGAATAAATAAAAAAAAAAAAATCTTAAAAAAAAAAATGAATATAGAGGTCAGTATTAAATGTTTATCTTTTTCCAGCCAGCCTATAGAAACTTTAAGGTTCATCTATGCTTTGCTTTCTTCTTCTTATACTAATTTGAATGTATATGCTTTCTGTTTTAACTCTGTCTAATGATATATGACTAACTTCAACCAGTAAGGAAAGAAGCAGACAAATCCTAGATAGCTGTTTTGCTAGGTTTAAGGAACAAGGAAAATATACATGATGAAGCCCAATTGAAAGAAAGAAAAAAAAAAGACTTTAATCTCCCTTTTGAACAAGTAACTAAAAAATGATTGTTCTTTAGAGAAACCTGGAAGGATCTGTTTTAATTTTTATTCATTTGGGGATTTTATTACAGAAAGGATCTACTTGAGATTGTAAACATGAGAGTTGGGGCTGAGAGGTAAGAAGAATGTCTTTAATTCAGCCCTTAATTTAATAATTCAGGAATATTTGAATATCTACCCTCTTTCAGCTTTTGTTTAGGTAATGAGAATGGAAAGAAGGACAGGAATATAAATAACTCCTTGGACTGAAGTAATTGAAAAAAATCAACTTTATAGTTAGAATTATGTCTTCTTCTTTTCTTTCTCTCCTAGATCTTTAGCTATTAGTGTAGAAATTAGAAATTTTTCATTTTCTTACTTTGAAAGTATTAAAGTGAGAATTTTCATGGTTCTTATTAATTAATATTCCAAATGGAAATGTTACCTAAATTTAACAAAAATTCAAATAATTAACTTGCAATGCAAATAGATACTAGAATCATAGCCTTTATAGAATTTTTATAACAGCAAGGTAAAAAAAATTAAGTATAAACAGTGAGAAATAACTTTGATTGCAAAGTCAAACCTGATAATGGTCACCTAATTGCATGCAGTAGTTTCTTTTTTATCTTCATATATTACATATTACATTTAGTCTTCTGAATCTCTTGTATTATTGTAGTAGTTACTATAGTATTTAAGAAAATTGGCCATTGCTAGGGTGCCTGGGTGGCTCAGTTGTTAAGTGTCTGCTCTTGGCTCAGGTCATAATCCCAGGGTTCTGAGATCAAGCACCGCATCAGGCTCCCTGCTCAGCAGGAAGCCGTTTCTCCCTCTCCTATTCCTCCTGCTTGTGTGCCCTCTCTTGCTGTGTCTCTCTCTGTGAAATAAATAAATAAAAATCTAAAAATAAATTGATTATTGCTTTAAACATATGAATATGTGATAACCATCAGGATTTTTAAAAATCCCATCAATGCATATTCATGAATCCGAGTGCAAACTTCTGAGAGTCAGGAAATTCAAAATGATCCTTTTAAATCTAAAATGTGGTTCAATGTTCTAATTAGCTCTTAAATAACAGGTCTTATTAATATATAAATAGTTAATGGGCGCCTGGGTGGCTCAGTGGGTGAAGCCTCTGCCCTCGGCTCAGGTCATGATCTCAGGGTCCTGGAATCAAGCACCGCATCAGGCTCCCTGCTCTTCAAGGAGCCTGCTTCCTCCTCTCTCTCTCTGCCTGCCTCTCAGCCTACTTGTGATCTATCTCTCTCTCTCTCTGTCAAATAAATAAATAAAAATCTTTTTAAAAATTAATTAATTAAAAAATAAAAAATATATTAGTTAAATAACCACGTGTATTATTTGCTAGATTAAATCTTTGCTTTATCATCACCTGACCAGATTTCATGTTGAAACATAAAACTTAAAAACAATACCATGAAAAAATTTTAATTTTCCTAAAACATGCATGCATGCACATAGACACACTCAACAAGTGAGAAGAATATCAGCAAATTAACCTATCTAAAGTAATTTTGAGATTAGAGGTCTCATTTACCACCCCCCACACTTTCATAGAAATTTTATTTATTTATTTGACAGAGAGCACAAGCAGGGAGAGGGAGAAGCAGGTTCTTTGCTGAGCAGGACCCTAAGATCATGACCTGAGTCTAGATCTCAGGACCCTGAGATCATTACCTCAGCCTAAGTCAAATGCTTAACCAACTGAGTCACTCAGGGGTCCGCCCCCCACTTTCATATCTGAGGTAAACAAGACCTTTCTGCCCCTCCTGAGCCCTCCTGTGGAAGAAATTTACATTTATCAGTCAAACATTCTGTGAGGTCAGACCAACTGACTCCCAAGCCGATCCTCTTATTAAAACATCATGCACGTAGGCTATACATTTTTATCAGCATCAGTGTTGCCCTAGGTGTATGCTGGAATGTGTGGCAAAACTAGAGATGATTAGAAAAATACTACTTTTCATCAATTTAACACTAAAAAAAAAAGCTCTATATTACTGAATGACTGGTTTGGAATAAAAATAGAATAATTGCTGCAAGTTTTGCAAGTGAATTTATTGAACCTGATGAATTTTAAGAAATCAATATAAATTGTCTCTAATGATATATTTTTTGTGTGTTTGGTGTCAAAATGCTATGTCCGCTGCTAAGAAATTATATTTTAATAGGCATTATTTTTTAACTAAAAATATGCATATTGATTTTTTAAAAGGGCTTGTCCCGGACACATGTCGTGAAGCAGTTAACAAATTATGATCAGAAAGAGGAAAGCCTGGAATTATAATTAAATATGTTAATTAAACTATGGTAGTATATAAATAAGATGACTAAAATATAATGCATCAGGATATTGGAATTTAGATATCATCCCACTAAGGAACAGATAATGAATATATTTATAGTGAAAGACTTTTTTAAGGTATCAGTCATTGATTTTGTAAAGATGAATCTCAATAGCATCAGAACTAGAGAATTATATAAATTAAACATATTTTAATGAAATTAAACAATGTACAATTAATGAACATTTATTGAATATGCAGAATCCTGAATTAGAACCTGTTGAGACATTAAAAAAAAAGAACATGAGCTTCAAGTAGCTGACATTTTAGCAGAAGAGTCACATATACATGTAAGCATACACAGAGCACCTTGAAACCATTAACAAGTATTTACACATTAAATATGATTTGATCAAACACTGACAAAATAATGGTGGCAGGTTTTGGAGCCAGCAGGCCTGCTCCCAGTCAGGGTTCTGCTGTTACTGGCTATCTGGTAGATCAATTAACAATCTCTCTGAACCTGGGTTTCCTCTTGGGGAATTATTATTAGGATAATAATGCCCATGTATAAGACTGTTTAGAGGATTAAATGAAACAAGATATGGGATATTATTTTGTGCAGGTCAATAGTTAGACACTTAAACTGCAGTAGCTATTATTTTTTTATATAGACCTCTATAAAATAGAAGTTACCCACTGGAGAACATCTCTTAGGAGAAATGAGTTTGCATCTAGAATGTCATAAGGTCCTGACGCGTAGTGAATTTGTCAAAGGAGGAAATTCAACTTGGAAAAGTAGCTTACACCTAGGCATGATGATAAGTTATGTTTCTGGAATTATGGTAATATTACACAAGATATTTTGATTGATGTCATTTTGTTGTCTCAGTTGTATGCTTGGGAAATTTCTCTCTCAATATTCCCATACTCATGCCATCTTCAGTGAATGCACATAAGAAATATTTTTAAGATCAACACTTTTAGTCACTGTGATTCAAATGCGGTTGAGAAGCCATCTCATTATAACTGAAAGCCCAGTATTTCTTAAAAACGTTGTCCAGAAATTGAGATTAATTTGTCAACTCTTACTACAAAAAGGAAGCCTGCATGCAATATCAATGAAATGTCCCAGAGTGGAATTAAAAACTACATTCTTTTTCATTTTGAAAATGCTTTGAATTTCACGTTTGGATTATCACTCTGATGTGATTACATCACCTACTTTAAGTGAATTTTATTTCATTTTAGACTATCTTGATGGTCAGTCTGTGAATTTCCTGGGTTCAGGAAAAGTCTTATTGATCTTTATGTCCTGAGGATCCATAGTTGGTGTAAAGTAATTAAACAAATAAATTACAATGTTAATGAATGCTATTTTAATGTTTTCCCTAACATAATATCTCCATGCCACTTTTTCTTTAAAATTTATTTATTTTATTCTAGAGAGGGAGTGAGTGAGCACACACAACCAGGGGGAGGGTCAGAAGGAGAGGGAGAGAGAGAACACCAAGCCGAACTCCCCGCTGAGCACAAAGCCCATGAGCTTGATCCCATGACACCAAGATCATGACCCCACTGAGGCCAAAAACAAGAGCCAGTCATCCAACAGACCGAGCTTCCCAGGTGCTCCTCTCCATTCAATTTTGACTTAAACCTCTGTCTTGAAGGCAGAAAATCAATCATTTTCAAATTCTTTGTCCATTTTTACTAATGTGTAGACATCCACATGCCCGAACATACTGCATATTTTACCACCTGTTGTAGAAATTGTGGAAAAGAAAATTGAAAACAAAATATATTGCCTTTCACAGTAAGACAACTGCAGCTGAACACAGTTGCTCAAGTACAGACATTTTTCAGCAACTTTTACAATTAAATGTGGCTGTGGGATAAAGCCTTGCTAATAGAATAAAGGAACATGGCAGGTGCCACTTCTGTTTGGGGGCTTAAAAGATTGCATGGCCCTCCTCCATGTTCTTTTTCTTCCTCCCTGAAAAAGGAAAATGAATATGCTTATGTACCATGCATATAAGGTCAACACTTTAGAAGACCAAACAAACTGATGAAAACAGGTTCCCAGAATGACCATGTGGAACAAAGCCACTCACCAACCAGGATTGTCACCATACATTTGTTACGTCATAAGTCAATAAATAATTATTTCCTTTAAGACATTAAATTTGGAACCTCTGTTAACACAGTTTAACCTTCACCTTAACTAATATAAATGGTTTGCACACATCTGGAGTAAAACAAGTATTATAAATTTCTTAGTATTTTGCTAACATGTCGTACACACATCTAACTGCTTGTGAAGTAATCTCATAGAAGATGGGGTGTAATTACAGCAAAAACTGTCCGTTTTATTCTGCAAAGAAAAGGTTATATGTTCAGCCTCAGTTAGCAGGTAAATGAACTTTGCTTACATAAAATAAATTCTTGTTTTTCATTCTAGCATATAGATTGTAAGGACAATATCCTGAAAAGAAAATCGGGCAACTGATTCTTTGCTTATAGATTCGAATACAGAGACTACAGTGAAAAAGCTATCTGAATGGGGTAATTTCCCTTTTGCATCACTTCCGTGAATTCATATATTGCAATAAAAGCTTGGTTACTTGTCTCTGTAGAGGCAAAATATACTTACGTATTCTTATATCCTAATTAAGAATGTAATTTAAATGGAAATGTGTGCTAGGTTGAATAATGCTGCCCTCGCCCCCACCCCCAAAAGAAGATATCTTGTCTTAATTTCTTCTGGAGCCTGTGAATGTTATCTTTGACAACAACAACAACAAAGGGCTTTGCATTGTGATTAAACGTAAAGTCTTGCGATGGGAGATAATTCTGGATTATCTGGGTGGCCCTAAATGCACACACAGACGGGGAGAAGACACGGGGACCACAAACGCAGAGATTGGAGTTAACGTGTCCACAAGCCAAGGAATACCAGGAGCTGGAAGAGGCAAGGACCGGGTTCTGCGTGAGGCCTCTAGATATTCTGGCCCTGCGGACACTTTGACCTCAGCCCAGTGAAACTGATTTCAGATTTCTCTCCTCCAGCACTTAAGATTATTTTATATATTTAATATTATGTATAGTGTATTTTTATACTTATTTTTTATATATGCTTATCCTATAAATTTAGTAGAAGTGATGTAAAAATACTAATAACAATTTTAAGTTTAGAGATGAAATGCCAGCAAATATAGGCCTGCTAAAATTAACTTCAGAAGTTATAGTGTATGACGATGTCCATAATTTCCCCCTACCTTGCAGTATTCTTCATATTAGAAACTCTAACTAGGAATTACCCTGATTTTTGGCAGACTTAAAATGGGGTAGTATTAAAAGACCCTCTTAACAGCAACAATAACAAAATTTACAACTAGTTTTCAATCATGGGCATTACCATTTTGATCTGGGAGTAGTAATTTACTAATCAATAAAACAAGAAAACTCTTGCCAGAGATAATGTTTATGTCAATCTCAGTAAGTACAAAAGAAAACTGAGCTTATCTTCTCAAACATAGTTCTTTTTATATATTGTTTTAATTTTCTTCTCAAGAATCTAAGCTACAATTTTTTTGGTTTGCTTTTGCTTTACTTGCTTAATTAGATAAGAAACATAAAAAGAAGTCATTATAGGTTTGTGCCACCATAAATCTCATCCAGAGAGAGGTGTTACCTAAAGTAGAACAGAGATAATATTTTTTTTTCCCACAAATAATGGGTCTAATGTGCTATGGGGCTTTTAGTATCAGTAATTAAGATGCTTTTCTCTATTTTCTTCATCATAAATTTTGATGTGATGTGCATAAAATATATATGTAGAGCTTCTAGAGTAATGAAAAGTAAGCACCAATGTATTGATCATTCATTTCAAGCAATAAATTATTGCCATTATAGTAGGAACCTCACAAGTGTCCCTTTCTGAACCTGAGTCCCTACATTTCCCAAAGGAACTATTCTGGTGATTTCTACTGCAACCATGCCATGCTTTCAATTCCAAATGTATACATTTATAAGCTATGTATGCATGCTGTTGTTTCTTTTCAAGCTTTGTATAAATTTAATCATATTGCATGTATTTTCACTAAATACTGTTTGAGTTTCATGCATATTGTCTACAGCTGTATCTCATTTATTTTAATTGTTATATTTTCTTTTTATATACTCTACCATAATCTATTAATCGGTGTTTATTTATAATTTGTGTCAAATTTGGTCAATAATAAACACTGTGTCTATGAACACTCTCCTATAGAATCCTGGCACACATGCACAAAAATTTATCTAGGTACACATCTAAGAGTGGAATTACTGATCTGTAGAGTTTGTGTGGCTTTCATTTCACTAGACAATGCCAAATAGTTTTCTAAAGTTCTTGGACTATTCGCATTTGCACAAGCAGTGTGTATTAGTGGTTGTGGCCCACTCCTCTCCTATGCTTAGCATTTTCACAATTTTTTTGTTAGGTATTTCCAGTCAATACATTCTCCCATTCTGTGGCTTGCCTTTTTGTTTTCATTATAGTGCTATCTGAGGAACAGAAGTCACTTTTTAAATATAGCTGAATTTATGAATCTAGGTTACCTGGATGGCACATCCTACTCTTGGTGTCAGTTTAAGTCACGATCTCAGGGTCCTGAGATGGAGCCCTGCACTGGGCTCTCCACTGAGCACAGGATCTACTAAAGCTTCTCTTTCCCTCTCCCTCTGCCCCTCCCTCCCTTGCTCTCTCTCTCAAATAAATAAATCTTAGGGAAAAAAAACCAACTGAATTTATGAGTCTCTTTTAATGTTTATGCATTTAGCGTCTTGTTTAATGTATTGTTCTCTCTCTCAAGATGCCCCCCAAAAAATTACCTACATTTTTGTGTGAAAACTTAGTACTTTTTCTTTCACATTCCTTAATCTATATGCATTTTTTTGAACGATGGGAAGTAGTAGTTCTATTTTTGCATTTTTCTGTGTGGCTACTCAATTTTCCCAGCACTGTTATTAAAACAAAATTGTTTAATGCACTTATCTGAAAAAAAGTAATATCTATTCTATATCAAACTGACATAATAAGGCCTTCTGGGCTTTTATTCTGTCAATCTATCTTTATGTTGATGCTTGCAAAACAAGCCCTACCTTTTTTTCCCCCTTCTTTTCATCTATGGACACATACACACATACATCTGATGAGACTTCCATTTGAACTGTGCTGCAAGATAAATTGGGAATATTGGACATCTGTATTATTATTTCAACCCTTGAATATGGTGGTGTATCTCACCACTTAGCCTTCTTTAATGTCTCTCAATAAAGTTATGCAATTCTCTTTAGAGAGAACCTTATATTATTTGTTAGAGTTGTTAGATTAGTTAGATCTTACTAGCTACTTGACAGCTTCATGCTATTTCTTGGTTGTTTCTGGACTCTGGAAATAAAAATGAATTATATTAGAATTAAAGTGAAAATTAGAAGCCTTACTTAGCCCCCTTATTAATCATGATAATTTATATACAGATACCTTTGAATTATATATATATTTATATAATTTTCATATAATTTTATTTTATACATAATTTTATATATATAATTTTAAATTATACATAACAAATATGCAAAAATATAACCATAATATGTGTATCATATATAATATAATAATTAAATAACATGTAATATAAATGAAATTTTTATATATTACAATATGTTACACTTACATGCTTTTATGTACTTAACATTGTATCATGTATTTTATTTATTATATAATACACAATTTTATATAAAATGTAACATATAATATATAATCATATTAGTCAATAATAAGAGCTTTGTTTTATACTTTTAATCCTGATGCTATTTATTACTTTCCCACTTTTGAGGCTGTGTAGCTAGAATTGCTGTATTATACATAGAATTTGTGTTAGTGGCATTAATATTTTGCTTCTTTATAAAAAGGTAAATTTTGAATGATTCACTAATAAGCATGCTTGCTTTACTTTTCTGAAGGTAAATTTTATAAGATAAAGGAATTTCTCTGTATCAATATTTAGCTTGGAGACATTTTAAAAATCAGGACAGTATAATGACTTTTATTATACACATTTTCTGCTTTTTTATATATATATATATATATATTTCTTCTTTTGATCTATTTGGTAGTTTAGAGCAATTGATTTTTTTAAAGATTTTATTTATTTATTTGACAGAAAGAGAGAGATCACAAGTAGGCAGAGAGGCAGGCAGAGAGAGAGAGAGGGGGAAGCAGGCTCCCTGCTGAGCAGGGAGCCAGATGTGGGGCTCAATCCCAGGACCCTGAGATCATGACCTGAGCCGAAGGCAGAGGCTTTAACCCACTGAGCTACCCAGGTGCCCCAGCAATTGTTTTTTTTTTTTTTTACTGTGACTTAATCTTGCATCCTAGGGCCAAAGTCTATTAGTTAATAATATATTATTCTATTTATACATTGCTGAGATTGATTTTATAATATTTGTTTAGAATTTTTGCCCCTTTGCTCATGACTAAGAGTGGTCTAAAATTTTCCTTTCTTAAGCTGTCCAAGATGTTGGTATCAAAATTTTTCTAGCCTCACCAAGTGGGAAGTTTTCTCTCATGAGTATTTTATTTAAGAATGTGTGTTAGATTGACATTATTTTTCTTTGAATATTTGGTTGAATTGACTTGTGAAGTTATATGTTTCTGTAATTTTATATGTGAGATGAATTTTTATTGTTGTGGTATTTTGGTGTCATGGTAATTTGTTGTTTTATTTAGGTATGTTTGATAACACTTTTCTAATATATGTATTCTAATATATATCCAATCTTCAAATCAGTTGTTCTGTCCTTTCTCTCTTTTTTTTCCTTTGTTATTCTTTCCAAAGTTTTATCAACATTACTAGTATTTTATAAAACTCTGGGTTTTGTTCATCCTGTTAGTACTTGATCTCTTCTTTCTAAACTAATTTCTATTCATACTTGCGCTCCTTCCTTTCTTCTCCTCCCTTCAAGTTTATTATGTTGCTTTTTACGCATCTTCATTGGATAGATGTTAGGCTCATTATTTTATGCTAATATTTGCTTTTGAAGGTAGATATTTCTCTCTGATAATTTTTAGATATAAACCACAATTCAAAATATGTATTATTTGCCTTAAGATTCAGGTGCAAACTTTTCTAATGTCCAATATTATTTCCTCTTCACCCATGTATATTTTTGCCTGGCTTTCCAGAACAAAAAAAAAAAAAAAAAAAAAAAAAGGAGTGCCTCTTCACGAGGCTTTCAAAAGCTCTCTACCAACTGACTATAGTTTAGGATTTATGAAAATCGCTTTAGATCAACTACAAGAGTAGGACCAGAGCCCTCTATTATTCCAGCATAAGGGCTGTAAGCCCCCATAGAAAATGAGCAAACACCTTTATTAACCTATCATAGCATGTAATTGCAGCTGGGAGGTTTGGACTCCTCCTCCTAATTATGGCAGGGGAGGGACTCATGCTCCCAACCACAAATGCTGAGCTGGGCAGACAAGCCTACAATTAAGCTTATAACATGTCTTATTGCTATTTTAACTCAGCCATGATTCCACCAAGGGAGGTGCTTGTGGTTCTCTAATTCTATACCCTAAAAGCGCCACTACCAAGTGGTCAGGTTTTCTCTCCTGGTATCTAACATATAGTCCCACTAGATTGCTCTTTATTGCTCTTGAGTGGGAACAAGGGGTCCATGTTGTCACTACTTTTGCTGTTCTTGTGTTTTTTCCCAATAAAGATTCTTATAGGGCGCCGGGGTGGCTCAGTGGGTTAAAGCCTCTGCCTTTGGCTCAGGTCATGATCTCAGGGTCCTGGGATAGATGCCCGCATCGGGCTCCCGGCTCAGTGGGGAGCCTGCTTCCTCCTCTCTCTCTGCCTGCCTCTCCGCCTACTTGTGATCTCGCTCTCTGTCAAGCAAATAAATAAAAAAAATCTTATAAAAAAAGATTCTTATAGGGCGCCTGGGTGGCTCAGTGGGTTAAAGCCTCTGCTTTCGGCTCAGGTCATGATCTCAGCGTCCTGGGATCGAGGCCCGCATCGGGCTCTCTGCTCAGCAGGGAGCCTGCTTCCTCCTCTCCCTGTCTCTCTGCCTGCCTCTCTGCCTACTTGTAATCTCTCTCTCTCTGTCAAATAAATAAATAAAATCTTAAAAAAAAAAAAAAAGATTCTTATAGTAGGTCTTGTATATGATGTGCTTTAGCATTCACGTTTGGTTTTAGGATATATATTTTGCTTTAAATACCGATTTGCTAATATTAATATATTTCTATCAAATTTTTAATATTCATGGTTGGTTTACTTCCAACCTTTCTTTAATCTTATATTTTAGATATATTTCTTGTGAATGTCATATCAACATTCTTTTAACAGTTCAATCAAACTATATTTAATTAATATAAAAAGCACTGTGCTTCAAAATGAGTTATCAACCCTCTGTGTCAGAGATTGCTAATTATTCCCCATTTTCAATTCTTCCTTTTAGTGATAGCAGCCTAGATACTATCGTAGCATCTTACTCTCCCGGCACTTAATACATTTCCCATATACCTTTATTTCTAGGTGGTGTGATTATATTTTGATCAATAGATTGTGATGATGGGTGATGCACACAGCTTTTAGTGTATTGCTTCGAGTAACTTCCATTCTACATTCTCTATTTAAAAAGCCCCCTCTAGATTATTGGATGGATGTCAGGAAACAGCTAAATGGTAAAAGTGAGGTTAAGATGGTCGCCTCTCCATCCAAGCCTATTTTATTAAACAGCCTTCATTAGGTGAGTGAAGGGATAATGCATAAAGCACAGAAGGCAGTAACCAACAGGTCAGTGTTTTCTCAAAAAATAAATAAAAATCAACAGTCAGACTGTGATCCCCAAAGATGCTTATTAGCATTTGAAACTACCTGTCCACCAACAAACTGATAGTTTTTTAATTTTTAAGGTAATTTATCACTGGTGTTTGATTCTAAAAGGATCCCTAAACCCCAAGTTTGCCTGCAGAGAAAGATGACCTGCAATATTGTGCAACCCCAAGAACTACATTCTCCAAAGCCCATGTTATATTCCACCAGAACAGATAATGGGCAAAAAAAAAGACCCTTCAGAAGCCAAAGCCCTAGACCACAGAGAAAAATGAACATGTACAAAATCCAGGCTCACAGGGTCTAAACTATTTTCAGTGTTTAGAGCAAAAAAACTATCTTTTGATCATTACCATGGACTATGGTTGATTTATGTTTCCAGTTATCTCCTTTTTAGAAGAAGATTTTAATTGTGGTCATCTCTTTGCTACTCCATCATTTTATGTGTAGTTTTGAAAGCAGATAGTTTCTCTCTTATGCAGAAAAATTCCCCATAAACCAAGATCCTCACTTTGAGTAGGATAACATAACTCATTAGGACATGTCATGGTCACTGTCTCATTTGGAGAGGGAGGCTGTGAGACAGAACAAGTGAGTGAGGAAAAGCATATTTGGGTGAACAAACCAGTAAGCAATGGAAGAGATTGCAAGTTTTCCAATACCCATTTTTTCTTATTCCTATAAGTAACAGAGCTTCTGTGAGTTTAGTTGATCTCAGAGCAGTCAAGATAATACTGCATGTTGCAGCCTTCTTTGCAGATAGTTGTGTCTATACAACTGTGTTCCGGCTAATGGAATTTCAATGATGTGTGTACCTTCCTGACTCAGATTTAAGGAAAGGGATTATGATCTCCATTCATTTTTTCCCTCCTGCTATCTGGAATATGGATATAGTGGGAGACATAACACCTACTTTATCCGAGGGATGAAAGCCATGAAAAATGTAAAGCAGTGATTTACAAAGTACCTGTGTCCATGGTAGAGTACAACCTCAATTATAGCCAAGGACTGCCCGTGTGAAACTGTTGCCTTACAGACAAACTTCTATCTTGTTTAAGCTGCTTTGTTGTTTTTGGAACTTTGTTGCAGCAACTGAGTTTGTATCATAACTAATACAAAGTTTAGCACCATATATAGGTGCTGCTACAATGAATCCACATACATATGATGTTGTCTCAAACTGTGGTTCCTAAGTAATAAACCCCCTGCCAATCAAATTGTCTTCTGCGAGCTGATATTATATAGAAATTGTAGACTCTATATATTCCATAAATATCTTTCAGTATGAGTTTCCTTGCTATTGGCACTACAACAGATGGGCATTGTGCTAAATATTTTATATATGTTATTTTATGTAATTTCCACAAGACTCCAATATGAAGATATAATTTCATCCCATTTTATAGATTAAATAAAATATGTAAGAAACTTTCCCAGGGGCTCCTAGGTGACTCAGTTAGTTAAGCGTCCAACTCTTGATTTCAGCTCAGGTCATGATCTCAGAGTCATGAGAGAGAGTTCCGTGTCGGGCTCCAGTGCTTAGCGCTTAGCATGGAGCCTGCTTAAGAGTCTCTCTCTCCTTCATCCTCTGCCTATCCTCCCTCCTTGCGTGCACTCTCTTTCTCAAATAACTAACTAACTAAATAAATAAATAAATAAGTAAATATTTTTTAAAAAGAATTTTTCTCAGGGCACCTGGGTGGCTCAGTGGATTAAAGCCTCGGCCTTTGGCTCAGGTCATGATCTCAGGGTCCTGGGATCCATACCCGCATCAGGCTCTCTGCTCAGCAGGGAGTCTGCTTCCTCCTCTCTCTGCCTGCCTCTCTGCCTACTTGTGATTTCTCTCTCTCTCTGTGTCAAATAAATAAATAAAAATCTTAAAAAAAAGAAAGAAATTTTCCCAATATCTATAGGTAAAGCTAGGAAGTGCAGAGTCAGAATCCACTTGAGAGGGCATGAATCCAAAGTTCACATTCTTAATCAATACACTACCATTTGCTAGGATATGTTGCTTCTTTTCTACATAGTAGATTGGAATTAAAAAGAGACCTATACTTAGTTTCTAACTCAGAAATAAAATTTCTTCTTTTCTACTTCTAAGAAAGTGAAGTGACCTGTTGAAGTTGGCTTTTTCTATCCAAAATCTCTCTAGTGAATTGCTATCTTTAGAAGTATATTTTTATCTGTATCCATCTATAGTTTCAAGTTACTCATGATAGCATTTTCCTGAAGATACTGATTGCAGAAACAAAGACAAAATAAAGATAATAGTAAAAATCAATGAATTTGATACACTATCTCACTAACTGGAGCAATCGGGGAATGAAATGAGCAGTTTACTGTCCAACAGAAGCAGATGGATGACCACCTGTCAAAATTATAAGAATTCTATCACACAGTGACAGATTGTGTTACATAATATCTAGGGATCTAGGGTCACTTCTAGTCTTTGCATTTTGTGGTATCTGTATAGGGTCAAATGTTTTGAAATTGAAATAAAGGAAAATTCCTATTTGTTGGAATATATATATGTGTGTGTGTGTGTGCATATATATATATATATATATATATATATATATATATATGGAGAGAGAGAGAGAGAGAGAGAGATCTGAGTTGTGGGTTCTTTCAGTGGTAGTTCCTATGCTGGTAACCACATAACTTCAATTTAACAACTGTATAAGGGAAGTAGATCAAATCCCCAGGCTCTTATGAAGCACTGATTTGGAACAAGATTCTACTTAAAACTGAAAACTTGAATGACTATACCCAGGAGGAAACATTAAACCAAGCAAAATATTTCTTATCATTGTAAAGAGACAATTTAAAATTATTACTGACCTTTATTTGGGCTTTAGGTAGAAAAGGCTTCTTTCAGAAGTAAATGTAATCAAAATCTGCACTTCATTCTAGAATTGGTTTGAATTTCCATTGCCTCACAGCCCAGAAACTTCAAAGTTGTCTTAGTTATATTATATAACAAGGAAATCTAAATGAGGAAGATTAAAAAAAAAAAAAAAAAAACCTTATCTGTGATGATGTTTCTCCAACCAAACTAACAAGGGGAATTTAGAGTGAAAACAAGCCCTATCAAAATACACAGATAGTTATTAAATACACAAATAATGAACTGGCCATAAGAAGTTCTGTATCCTATTGTATTATAAGTCAAGAGTGAGGCAAAAGCAAGCATTTTCATATTATTAGAACTGAACACATTATTTACAGCTATTTGTCAAAATTCAAATAAAGAATGCATTTCTAAAAGAAGAAATTAGAAATCAGAATGAGGAGATGAAATAATCATCTTATTTTAAAAAATGTTAATGTGTTGGCAAGTGTTTTTTAGAAATTAAAAAGATTGGAAAGTTTAGTAAGTATTTTCTTTAGGGTTTAAAAACTTGTTAAAATAAAATAACAAGCACAATAGCATGTAAATGGAAGGAGGAAATCAACGTGAAAGCAGAGGATCTCTTATTACTATTAGCATAGGGCTATTTATTGGCTTCAGACTTTTCTAAGGCAATTATGAATACTATAATATGAAAGGAAACTATACAAAGTATATCCTTAACTATATTCTAAGGGGGGAAGGGTTATAGGAACTATAAAATAAAAATAGAAGGGAGTAAGATAAAATACTTTTTTCAAATAAACAAATAAAGGATAAAGCACAGCAAATACAATCCACAAGAAAACAAATAAAATAAAAAACAAATTTGACAAATACAAATATAAAAATAACTGCATTATACTTTTGTTTCTGGTTATAATAGAATAGCTTGAAGCAATCCAACTCTCCTACTGAGAACAATTACAGAAACTGCATAAGAAATTCAGAATCCATTTAAAGATCTAAGAGAGCTCAGAGAAACCAGGACTGGAGGGGCCAAAAATCAGGAGCCTTGGAGACAGGAGCTAAGATTCTGTAGCTCCTTTATCCATCCTGTGTACATTATAAGAGGCTGACAATCAGAGCATTTTGTGGACAAAGGGAGACCATTCAAGGAGAAAGCAATGGCATGGTTTCTGGTAGCTTTCTGGGTTCAGGGACACAAAATCAGAGACTTTGAAGAAGAGTGACGTGAAGAACTGAGCTTGATGCATGGCTCATTTCCCCAAAATGACACTAATTTAAATTCTGAAAGTAAAGGGGCTCAACTGTTTAATAACCACACAAAAAAACATGCTATGGAATCTCCTAAAGTCTTGTGATGTTGAATAGACAAGAATTTGAATTCAGAACTTGTAAGAGGAAGGGGCCCAGTAAACACAGGAGGACTTTAGCTGAACAATCTACAGTGGGGAGATTCAGAGACAGAGACTTACCAAAACCAGGATTTGATTCTATAATTGATATTCAATAAATAGTCCTACAAACAAATTCATCTACATAGGATAAGAAAATCTGGTCTGATCCTTCCTTACCTAAAATAAATTTGAGATGGGTTAAAGCCCATACTGTGAACATAAGAGTAAAACACTTAGACAAGGGAGACTGCTTAATGGCAGTTTCTCAAGAAACTAAAAGGACAAAACATAGCAAGAAAAAACAGTGATTTCATCTATTCTAAAATTAAAACTTATCACTAACAAAAGCCATTAAGCAATGTGAGTAGACAAATGTCTTACTAGGAAAATCTGTTTGCAGGCAAATAATGAACAAATTTAGCAGCATGGCAAGAGCTGTAACAACTTATTAAAATAAACAGACAGGGTGCCTGGGTGGCTCAGTGGGTTAAAGCCTCTGCCTTTGGCTCAGGTCATGATCTCAGGGTCCTGGGATCAAGGCCCACATCGGGCTCCCTGCATGGCAGGGAGCCTGCTTCCTCCTCTCTCTCTGCCTACTTGTGATCTTTTTCTATCAAATAAATAAATAAATCTTAAAAATAAAATAAAATAAACAAAGAGAAAAAAATTCAAGGTATGTGAACAGATAATTGAAGGTATATGAATGAAGAAACAAATAATTTGATAAAAATATGAAAAAAATGTTATTCTAGTGATCAAGTCAATGTAATTTAAAATAATCACCATCAGAACAATATTTAATAGTAAAGTATTTAATTAATTTTCTTTTAGAATAAAAGACAGATTTAGATCAAAGAATAAGATTATGTAAGAGGATAATTTAACATATAGCTTTTCTAAAAGGGTTTTCTAAAATTCAAGCCCTTGGCAGGCTAGAAGGGAGTGGTATGATATATTCAATGGGCTGAATGGGAAAATATGCAGCCAAGAATATTCTAGTCAGTAAGGCTGTCATTCAAAATAGAAGGAGAGATAAACAGTTTCCCAGAAAAACAGAAACCGAAGGAGTTTATGACCACTAAACCAGACCTGCAACAAATATTAAAGGGGACTCTTCTGAGTGAGAGAGAAAGACCAAAAGTGATAGATTAGAAAGGAACAGAGAAAATCTCCAGAAACAATGACTTAACAAGTAATACACTGGCACTAAATTCATATCTATCAATACTCACTCCGAATGTAAATGGAATAAATGCTCCAATCAAGAGACATAAGGTGTCAGAATGGATAAAAGCACAAGACCCATCTATATGCTGCCCTTGTACAAGAGACTCATTTTAGACCTAAAGACACCTGCAGATTGAAAATGAGGGGATGGAGAACAATTTATCATGCTAATGGACATTAAAAAAAGGTTAGAGTGGCCATACCTATAATAGAAAAACTAGAAATTTAAACCAAGGACTGTAGCAAGAGATGAAGAAGGACACGATAGCATAATAAAGGGGTTTTTCCAACAAGAAGATATAACAATTGTAAATACTTGTGCCGCCAACTTGGGAGCACCTAAATACAAACAACAACAACAACAACAAAACAATAACAAACATAAAGGAACCCATTGATAATAGTGCAATAATAGTAGGGGACTTTAACAACCCACTTACATTGATGGACACATCATCTAAGCAGAAAATCAACAAGAAAACAATGGCTTGGAAAGACACACTGGACCAGATGGACTTAAAAGATATATTCAGAACATTTCATCCTAAAACAGCAGAATACACATTCTTTTCAAGAGTACATGGGCCATTCCCCAGAATAGATGACATACTGGGTCACAACTTAGGTCTCAACAAACACAAAAAGATTGAGATCATAGCATGCATATTTTCTGACCATAACAATATGAAACTTAAGGTCAAGCACAAGAAAAAATTTGGGAAAACCACAAATATATGGAGGTTAAAGAAGAACCTACTAGAAAATGAATGGGTTAATCAGAAAATTAAAGAAGAAATTAAAAATACATGGAAACCTATGAAAATGAAAACACAATGTTCCAAAACCTTTGGAAGGCAGCAAAAGCAGTCAGTAGAGGGAAGTATATAGCAATACAGGCCTACCTCAAGAAGCAAGAAAAATACCAAATATGCAACCTAACCTTACATCTACAGACACTAAATAAAAAACAAAAAATGAAGCCTAAGGCCAGAAGAAGAAGGGAAATAATAAAGATTAGAGCAGAACTAAATGGTACAGAAACAAACAGCAAACAAACAATAGAACAAATCAATCCAACGAGAAGCTGGTTCTTTGAAAGAATTAATAAAATTGATAAACCCCAGCTCACCTTATCAAAAAGAAAAGAAAAAGGAACCAAATAAATGAAATCATGAATAAGAGAAGAGATCACAACCAATAGCACAGAAATGCAAACAATTATAAGAGAATATCATTAAAAATTATATGCTAGCAAATTGGACAATATGGAAGAAATGGATAAATTCCTAGCAACATATACACTACCAAAACTGAAACAGGAAGAAATAGAAAACTTGAACAGACCCATACCCAGCAAAGAAATTGAATCAGTAATCAAAAATCTCCCAACAAACAAAAATCCGGGGCCGGAGGCTTTCCCAGGGGATTTCTTCCAGACATTTAAAGAAAAGTTAATATCTATTCTTCTCAAACTACTTCAAAAAATAGAAATGGAAGGGAAACTTGTAATCTCATTGTATGAAGCCAGCATTACCTTGATTCTGAAACCAGAGAAAGACCCCACTAAAAAAGAGAGCTAAAGGCCAATATTCTGATGAATTTGGATGCAAAAATTTTCAACAAAGTACTACCAAACTGAACCCAACATTACATATATATTTTTTTTCAAGGAAGAATATATGTAAAAAGCATTTGACAAAGTACAGCATCAATTCTTGATAAAATTCTCAACAAAGTAAGGATAGAAGGAACATAGCTCAACATCATAAAGGCCATACACTAAAGATTCACAGCTAATAGCATACTCAGTGGGAAAAATTGAGAGCTTTTCCTCTGAGATCAGGAACAAGACAGGAATGTCCACTCTCACCATTGTTATTTAACATACTACTGGAAGTCCTGCTTTATCAAACAGATGACAAAAAGAAATAAAAGACATCCAAATTGGCAAGGAAGAAGTCAAACTTTCACTATTTGCAGATGACAGGATACTTTATGTAGAAAACCTAAAAGACTCCAACAAAAAATTCCTAGAGCTTATACATGAATTCAGTAAAGTTGAAGCAAACAAAATCAATGTACAGAAATCTGTGGCATTTCTATATACCAATAATGAAACAGCAGAAAGAGAAATGAAGGACTCAATCCCATTTACAGTTGCACCAAACACCATAAGATACCTAGGAATCAACCTAACCAAAAGTGGTGAAAGAGCTGTACTCTGAAAACTATAAAACACTGATGAAATAAATCAAAGAGGACACAAAGAAATGGAAAGACATTCCATGCTCATGAATTGGAAAAACAAATAGTGTTAAAATATCTATACTATCCAAAGCAGTGTACATATTTAATACAATTCCCATCAAAATACCACCAGCACTTTTCACAGACTTAGAACAAACAATCCTAAAATTTGTAGAGAACCTCAAAATAACCCCACATAGCCAAAGCAGCTTGAAAAAGCAAAGCAAAGCTGGAGGCATCACAGTTCCAGACTTCAAGTTGTATTACAAAGCTGTAGTCATCAAGGCAGTGTGGTATGGGCACAAAAACAGACACATAGATCAACAGAACAGAATAGAAAACCCAGAAATAGACCCACAACTCTACTGTCAACTAATCTTCAACAAAGCAGGAAAGAATATCCAGTCGAATAAAAGACAGTCTCTTTAACAAATGGCACTGGGGAAAACTGGACAGCAACATACAGGAGAATGAAACTGGACCACTTTCTTACACCATAAAAAAGATAAATTCAAAATGGATGAAAGACTTAAATATGAGATAGGAAACCATCAAAATCCTAGAGAAGAACACAGGCAGCAACCTCTGTGACCTCAGTCTCAGCAGCTTCTTTCTAGACATGTCTCTGGAGGCAAAGGAAACAAAAGCAGAAAGGAACTATTGGGACTTCATGAAGATAAAAAGTCTCTGCACAGCAAAGGAAACAATCCACAGAACTAAAAGGCAACCAATGGAATGGGAGAAGATATTCGCAAATGACATATCTGATAAAGAGTATCCAAAATCTACAAAGGACTTACCAAACTCAATACCCCAAAACCAAAAATCCTGTCAAGAAATGGGCAGAAGACATGAACAGACATTTTTCCAAAGAAGACATACAAATGACCAACAGACACATGAAAAAATGCTCAATGTCACTCAGTATCAGGAAAATACAAATCAAAACTACCAGGATATACCAACTGTCAAATGGCTAAAATTAACAGCACAGGAAACAGGTGTTGGTGAGGATGTGGAGAAAGGGCAATCCTCTTACACTGTTGATGGGAAAGCAAACTGGTGCAGCCTGTCTGCAAAATAGTATGGAGTTTCCTCAAAATGTTAGAAATAGTACCATGGCCCAGCAATAGAACTATGATCCACCAAGTGCACTACTAGGAATTTACACAGAGGATACAAAAATACTGATTCGAAGGGACTCACACACCCCAATTTTTATAACAACATTATCAACAATAGCTAGATTATGGGAAGAGCCCAAATATCCACCAACTTATGAATGGATAAAGAGGAGTTGGCATATATTTAATAGATTATTTCTCAACCACAAAAAGAATGAATCTTGCCATTTTCAATGATGTGGATGGAGCTAGAAAGTACTATGCTACGAGAGTTAAGCCAGTAGACAGAAAGACAAATGCCATAGGATTTCATTCATATGTGGAACTGAAGAAATGAAACAGATGAACATTGGGTGAAAAAAGAGACAGGCAAGCCATAAAACAGATTCTAGAGAATAAACTTAGGTTTTCTGGAGGGGAGGTTGACAGGGGGATGGGTGAAATGTGTGATGGGTATTAAAGATGGCACTTGTGATGAGCACTGGGTGTTGTATTTAAGTGATGAGTCACAAAATTCTCCTACTGAAGCTAATATTACACTATATGCTAACTAACTGGAATTTAAATTAAAACATAAAAAATAAAATTCAAGCCCTATTTTTAATGAAAATTTGAATTCTGTGCTACTGTTATCAATTAAAAAAGAGTGTACAATCATATGTCTGGGATTTTATGAATGATTTTTCTATCAAACAAGATAGAAGAATAAAATAACATTTAAAAACTTCAACACTCCTAGTTGGAGTCTACATTTTGTAATACGACAACGAAATTTACAACATAAATTACGAAATTATTTTTAAAAAGAACCCAAGTTTTTAAATAAAGGCATGATATATAGCTCATCCCCCACTTATGATGGTTCCACTTTATTATGGTGTGAAAGTGACACTCATTCAGTAGAAACCATACTTTGAATTTGGATCTTTTCCTGCCTAGTGATATGCGGTATGACACTCTCTCATGATACTGGACAGTAACAGCGACCCGCAGCCTCCAGTCAGCACTGCAATCACGAGAGTGAAAACACTGATACACTTAAAACCATCCTGTACCTGTACAACCATTGTGATTTTTATTTTCTGTGCGGTACTCAATAAATCACCTTTGATATTAAACATTTTATTAAAGAATGGACTGTTAGTGATTTTGCCCAACTTAGGCTAATATAAGTGTTCCGACTTCATTTAAGATAGGCTAGGTTAATTTATGATATTTGGTGGATTAGATGTATTAAATACATTTTTGACATGATATTTCCAACTTACAATAGGTTCATTAGGATGTAACCCCATTGTAAATTGAGGAAGATCTGTACTGTTTATATGAAATCAGAGTTGTTGAAATGTTTTATCTGAGAAGTACTCTTTTTTTTATAATATTTTATTTATTTGTTTGACAGAGAGAAACACAACTTGAGAGGGAACACAAGCAGGGGGAGTGGGAGAGAGAGAAGCAGGCTTCCCGCCAAGCAAGGAGCTGGATGCTGGGCTTGATCCCAGGACCCTGGGACCAGGACCTGAGCCAAAGGCAGATGCTTAACGATTGAACCACCCAGGTGTCCCATTTATCTAGGAAGTACTCTTTAGAAAACACCTCCAGAGACCCGTGAATGCCCTTCAGGTTATAACTATATCTATCTATTTGGAAACCATAAACCAAATGCTTCATCTTTCTTATACCAAAATGCTTAGATGAAATAATATTAATGTGTAAAAAATCAATATATAAATATAAAAGTGACAACAAAATATATGTGTGAATATTTTAAATTCTAATCACAAGAAATGTATGGTGCAATTTGAAATAATATTAAAAAGCCACAAAGGTAAAGATTGATATATTTGACAACATAGCATTTTTCAATTTCTACTGCTAAAATCTAAGAAAAGATAAATCAAGTTTAAAGATAAAATAAAAATTGGGAAAATATCATTAATAGTTTACCAATAACTTATTTTCTTAATATAGAAAGAATTCCTAAAGATCAATAAGAAATAAAAGAAAACCCCAAAAGAAAACTAGGTAAAAATTTCAGAGGTAGAGAAATCCTAAGAGATAAAAAATACTTCATACGGTTATATGTAATCATTAATAAGAAAGAAATTGTTATAGAGACTCAAAGATGTACTTTCAGAAGGAAAACGGTTTTTATTTTGTTTATGTATTGTTTAATTCTGAATCAGGAATACGTACTGCTTTTATAATGTCAAAATTAATAAGCAAAATATTATATAATGGTATAATATATATATATTTTAAAATCTGGATTTTAGAGATTACAAGAGAGAGAGAATTATAGATTAGAGAGAGAGAGATTACAAGTAAGCAGAGAGGCAGGCAGAGAGAGAGGAGGAAGCAGGCTCCCTGCTGGATCCCAGGACCCTGAGATCATGACCTGAGCTTTTAACCCACTGAGCCACCCAGGCGCCCAAAATCTGGATTTATTATCATGTTAAAAATATGAGAGTTATACACAATACTGATTACAGTGATTATCTCTGTTGGAATTAAGAAAAGTTTTGGGAGGAGTACTTTTTTATTTTGCAAGCTTTATATTTAAAAACGAGTACATAACAATTATGAAAGGTGAAATACATGTGTATACAATCAAATTCACATGTTACCACTGAAAAATGTTACTAGCATAGCTACAACCACTCTTTCCCAATCAAAAATAAATTCTTGAGTTATTGTCATAATATTCAAATTCAAAATATGTGCTTTCTGGTAAAAGTGCAACACAAGTATCCTTTGTTCTCCCCCCTAGATGGAAAGCATATAGACCACATTTTGATTAGGAAAAAAAAAATTGACTGTATTATTTAACTCTACTGAATAACTATAAAAAGTCTCTTGAAAGTTGTTCTGGAAAAAATAAATTTCAAATGTAATTTCTTTGGTCTTATTCATTTTTATAACTAATTTATCTAATGCCCACAACAGAAGAAAATCATGGTATAAAAACAAAAGAAATATTTTTATATTTAAGTGCTCATGAGCCTTCTAAATCTTGATGACATGTATACTTCCCTTAGCTAATTTACTTATTCTGTCATGTCGATGTTGTCTCTTTTTCTCAATGTCCCACCATACTTCATGGCATTTTTCAAGATTTTTGTTAAAGTTTCCTAATTCTGAATAAGTATGAGGAACTATTAATTTATTTATGTTCCTGGTAATAACTGCTTCAATAAAATCTAGTCCATGAATTCAAAAGTTAAATGAATATGATTTCTTTTATACTATAAAATTGACATAAAATATTTTAGAGGAAGCATATATATAAATCTGTAAATTAGAGCTATTCAAAAAGCACAAAGCATTTTAAGATAAATTAAATAAAAATGTGTGTATAAATTAGCATTATAAATATTAGTGTATTAGTGTAAAATACACATTAGTGTATTTTTTTCAAAAAGTCCAGGATTTTACAAACTACATATAATTATTAGTTATATATAAAAATTTATTGAAATGATTTATTAAAGACATGGGTCTTTTGAAAAATATTTTTATATATTTTTATGGTGATATCATCATATATTACATATTTATTTTATTTTATTTTTCCCAATGGCTTCTATCATTTTATTTTTAAAAATTAATGAATTTTGATGTATTTTTTCAAATTTTTATTTAAATTCCTGTTATATATTTATAAAAATATTTATACAAATATATAGTTTTATTTATATATGTATTGCTGTATTATCATTTCTACACATAACAACTTTTTGATATAGTCTATACACATAATTGAATCTCTGCATAGATAATATCATATTTCTTTATAGCTAGATAATGATTCCCTTTAAATGAAATGGTACCTCCTCCAACTGCTATGACCAAAATAATCCATTGAACATCTACCAAATTGTGCTAGCACTGCCATCTGCTGGATAGGTTTATCAAATTCTTAATGGTTAGTAATACATGTGAGCCTTATTTGCACTTGAAATTGAAGGAAATCATGCAAATACATTCGTTGACACCCACTTATCTAGAGTTCCTTTGCAACTAATAAAAGAATTTGAATAAAATTCAGGTACATTAATTTCTAACACACAGAAAGATTCCACAGTAGGGAGCTCTGCCAAAGAACTGTCTAAAATGTTTTAGAAATCATCAGACAACAGTGACATCTGACTCACAGCAACATAAAGATGGGTATTCACCTTTTTTCACACCTCACTGAACACCAGATTTATGACCAATATAAATAAAAATTGGGTGAAACTCACATTACAACTTCAAACTTGGAAGGGTGTCTTAACAGACTTGTCACCAGGGTTTTCTGCTAAGTGCACTTAACAAGGTAACAGACACCTGACAGAGAAGGAAGACAACTGAAAGAGAAGGAAGACACCTGATTTCTTTTGCTTTAAAAATTGAATGTTCCATTTGAAAAAGGAGGCTATGCACATGAAGGAGTCCTGATAAACCCACAGGGTAAGGGTTGTGTTTGGGCATGTTCTCAGCTCCAGGAGGGCAGAGAACATCTCCTTCCAAACAGTATTTGCTAGATTACAGCAATATTCCTCACATGATATAGCACATCAGTAATGTTCCATGAATGAAAAAAGTGGCCCTAAAAAGCAGAATAGATGGGCAGTAGGAATTCTTGTTAGATTGGGTAGCCATAGCAAACTGAAAGCCCCTTGATCTTTGGCTGTCACAACCTGCAGAACATCAGTGGAGGTTTTTTCCAGAGTAAGCAGGTATTACAAGCAAAGAATTTTTGCAGGGCTATTACCTGAATGAATACAAAAATGAAAACTATCAAAGTTATCTAAATATATAATAGGTGAAAAGCCAGATTCTTCTACCGTTAATCAAAGATGCTGCCATGAAAACTCTTTCATTGCCATAAGTGGAATAAAACTTTAGAACATTTTAAATTTTTCCTCCAGATTCAAGAGAATATATTCTGGCTTAAAAAGCAAGGCGAAGTGGTCATAAAGAGAAAATAGTGTAAAATCATGGAAGTTTTCTTTCTTTAAGGTTTGATAAACATGATCTTATCAGTTAAGTATCAAACAACCTATTGGAAATTACGGAAAAATAAATTCATGACAATTGACAAATAATGAAAAAAGATGATAATTATAGGAAAATGTGTAATATTTGACAAATGAAGAAAATCCAATCTATGAACAAGATAAAACAGCAGATTAAAATATTTATTACTCAGATTAATAGAAGATGAGCACTAATCTCTGAGCAAAATCAAACTTTCCTAATACCAAGTGTTATTTCATTAAAATATTTTAATTTCAAGTATTCAAAAATTTTATAAGCATACAAGTTATACTGAATGGAGATGAGGGAAAAGCACAGAAAAAAACCAAAACAGACCAGAAACATTAATGGACTTGGATAACAAAGCTTAACTGAATAACTTTTGGAGGGATGGTAGGTAAGAGTCATACAAAGAAGGCTAAAAATCCAAGAGTTTTTTAATCTGCCAAAATGCCTTTCATGCACTAAGCAAATAAATGGACTTCTCTGACACATAATAGGGTGCTTACAAATTATTCTTCAATTAAAATAATTAAAGTAAGGATTCAGTAATTCTATCATTTATGTACCTATGATATAAGTTATATCATTTATGTATCATTAATATCATTATGTATCTTCCTCAATAAGGTACTTAAGTATAGTCCATCTTTGAATAAAAAAATAAAACAAAACACAAACTGAAGAAAGGGGAAGACAGTACAAAAAGTTTAGTGTTGGCAATAAAACAAACTAAATATAGATTCAAGTCTATGTAAGTATTATATAGTAAGACTATAAAATATACTCTAAAAAGAGAAAATAAGCAATTAAAAATAATTTTAATAGAAGAGATAGATAATATAAAATATTAATGTTTACCTGTACTTAAATATGTCATATTTAGTTATAAAATTCCAGTGGTGTATATAGGGAAAATCTGTGGCATTTAAGTATTTGTCTTTTATAGATGGAGTGAATGGATTACTCTTTCATCCTTCACATTGTCAATAACAACAAAAGAATAGTTTTGTGTGTGTGTGTGTGTGTGTCTGCTTCATTCAAAATGCGCAACTCATTGATTGTGATGGTAAATTATTTTCTCCTATGGTTTCTTTGGATTTGTGTTGTTGGGTTACTTTGTTTTTTCCCTGCAGCATCTTTAAACTTTATGATTACTTTTAGGTAATTAAAAATATTACAATGACTTTAGATTGTAATATATATTCCTAATTCAAAATATAATCTGCAAAATATATCCCTGAAAATATATTTCTAATTCAAGAACTTAAATATGTAGTACTAGGTAAAAATTAAACAACCCAGTACGATCTAAAGTTGAAATTTCTTTCCTTATTCACATAAACCATTCTCAAGAAAGTGGAAGTATGGCCAGGTTTCTCTCTTTCCCCTACATAAAACTTTTTCTCCTCTCTCAGAAAAATAACTGTGGTTCCTGACAAGTTTGAGATTGGACTTAGGGTACAAAGGTCCAAAGAAAAGACATTAAGGAAAGATCTTACTTAAAAATTCTCACCATCGTGCATATAAACGATCTTGGATTTAGCAGGTAACTAAATCACATGTGTTGTCTTGAGAAAAAATTTCTAGTGTGGGGATGGGGGGAATCTCATACCTTCAGTTTCCTGTAGAGAGCCAATCCCCCTGGATATTTATTCCATTCTCAGCACCCGTGTATCCTTTGAGCTTCAAATCATCTGTTGAGATCTGTTTCCCCTTCTGGGAAAAAAGGAAAGTAATGCCTTTCTGGCTGTCTTTCATGAGTTGACTCTTGTGACCCAAAAGAAATACTCTTTATTTCTTTGCCCTACAAACTGTGGAAATGCTAAACACCAGCATCTTCATAAACCACTTTTCTGTCTCTTACTCTTTCTTAGTTGTAAATCAAACAACAGCTCAAGGTGTCTCCTAAAGTGCAGAGAATCACAAATTAAGAACTCCACGTGGTGTCCTTATAGACTTTTTCATTTGTTTAGGGTTGGAATATACCACCACCAATCACTGCTCCCCAGGCCTTCAAGGAACTCAAGTATAGCTCCACAATACTTGCAAATCCCCAACTTCCAACCCTCGTAGACTCCTAGTATGAGTAGGATGAGGGCTAGAGAGTCATTTATATATGTACAGCACTACTTTTGAAATCACAATCTAGCAACACCTGGGTGGCTTAAGCATCTCCCTTTGGCTCAGCTCATGGTCTCAAGGTCCTGGGTTTGAGTCCTGCATCCAGCTCCTCGCTCAGCTGGGAGCCTACCTCTCCCTCTGCTTGCTGCTCCTCCTGCTTGTGCTCTCTCTCTCTCTCTAACAAATAAATTTTAAAAATCTAAAAAATAAAAAATCAAATCAAATCACAATCTAGCATATCACTTTATAATTTTGCATCTAATTTGTTTCAACAAATATTGACTTTTAAAATTGAGTGTATATACCACTAGATAAAATGCAAAATACCCCCACTGTAAGAAGGAATCTTGATAATTCCACAATTTTTAAATTGAATAAAGGAATTCCAATTCACTTGATCAAAGTAGATAAGTAAATCTGGGAGTAGAAAACAAAAATAAGTAATAATGAATTAAAGATGATAACATAAAATAGTAAATATTTAAAACAAACAATCAAGAAAAGATCATTTCTGGAGGACCAACCATGCCATGCGTCTCTCCCTTTATCTTACTTCACTCAGTTCACTGGCCTCCTTGCCGATTCTCATGTATACCAGCCTTGCATGTATAATTGTTCTTTTGGCTGGAACAGCTAAAGCTGAACTTTTTTTTTTTTTTTTAAGATTATTTATTTGACAGAGAGAGAGAGAGAGACAGCAACGGGGAATAGAAGCAGGGGACGTGGAAGAGGGAGAAGCAGGCTTCCGCTGAGCAGGGAGCCGGCTGTGGGGCTAGATCCTAGAACCCCAGGATCATGTCCTGAGCTGAAGGCAGACCCTTAAGGACTGAGCCACCCAGGCGCCCCCTAAAGCTGAACTTCTTCCTAGCCTTTGCTCAAATGTTTTCCAATGAGGCTTAGTAGCACCCTCTTTGAAATTCTAATCAAACTTTATCTCCTACACTCCCAATTCACTTCATCATGATTTGTTCAATATATTATCTTTAAAACCCTGTAACAAAGTGCACGGTTTATTGACAATTATGTTAATGACTTAGGGTGTGATTCTTGCCGTTAAAATGTAAGAATCTTATGGCAGAAATTCTCTGTAAATTTGTTCATGGGTGTTTCCATTGTGGTTAAAGCTGTGATTGACACTTAGACAATATTTGTTTGTTCATATGTTTTTGAACGGATTTGAGATAGAAAGATACCTGATAAACAACTTATGTTTTTATCCCCTTGACATACACCATATAAGCAGTAATCTTTACTGAAACTTAGAGTATATAAAATAAATTTTTAATAGACTTTTTTTAGAGCAGTTTAAGTTCCCAGCAAGATAGAGCAGAAGGTACAGCAATTTCCCATGTGCCTCCTGCCTCCACACATGCGCAGACTCCCTCAAAATCCACATCCCCCACCACAACGGTACATTTGTTACAATTGATAAACCTGCACTGACACATCGTTATTACCTAAAATCCACAATTTACCTTAGAGCTCACTCTTAGTGTTGTACATTCTATGGGTTTGGACAAATGTATCGTGATATATTTAATGTATTCAGCCTTATGTTGTTATACAGAGTAGTCTTACTGCCTTAAAAGTCCTCTGTGCTGTGCCTATTCATCCCACTCTCCCCTTTAAAGCCTGGTAATCACTAATCTTTTTATTACCACTAGTTTTGCCTTTTCCAGAATGTCATACGGTAAGAAACATATAGTATGCAACCTTTCCAGATTGCCTTCTTCCACTTAGTTATATGCATTTAAATTCCTTTCATGGTTTTTCATGGCATCATAGCTCATTTCTTTTTAGCACTAAATACTAGTCCGTTGTCTGATGTACCACAGTCATAAAACACTTTTTTTTATCCAACTGACAGTACTTTTGCTATCTACTTTTTGTTCATTGACTCCTTAATTAAAATTTAATAAAGATATATTCATGACACTAAAATGTATATAATACCAAAATGTACACCTACCACCTAAAACTTTTTTCAAATCTTAAGTTAAAAAAAAATTCAAGTGGATTTTCAAATAGTAGTCTGATTCATATCTAAAAATCAGTTAAAAGTTTTCCACTCTGTGTCAACCCTCTGCTTCTCATTTTCCTAGCTCAGCAAAGAGTACATCATATACCCAGTTATTGAAGTCACAGGCGAGAGTTTCAACCATGATCTCTGTCTCCCACACTCCCCATAACAAATAATTTACCAAGATGTGACAATCCTAACTACTTGGTTCTGGATCCATTGGCACTTACTTTGTGTCACTATCATTACTAAACTAGACTAATACTGTAATTTCCAACTAATACCTCTTCTCTAATTTATTCACTTCCCTGGAGCTACCACAATGTAGGAATAACCCAACACTGATCTTTATGAATTCCAGGAGTGGCTTCTTTTTGGCCATTTCCACTTTTGTTTTGCTTTGTTTCTTTAGAGAGAGTGTGTGTGAGTGGAGGGGGGAGGAGCAGAGAGAGAGGGGAGAGAGAGTCTTAAGCAGGCTCCATACCCAGCGTGGAGTCTGACGCAAGGCTGGATCTCACAACACTGATAACATGACCTAAGGTGAAATCAAGAGTTGGAAGCTTAACCAACTGAAACACCCAGGGGCTCCTATTTCCCTCTTCTTAATAAAAAGTATAAATCTCTTGTCAGAGATGATGAGATGCTACAAAAGCTCACTCCTGGTTACCTGCCCAGTTTTATTTCTGAACCCCCCTACATCCTTCCATAAAATACTCAGGCCATACTGAATACATTTCAATTTCTTGATCTTCTTTCGGAGTTTTTGCATGTGTTATTTCCAGTGTCTGGAACATTCTTCCCTTCTACTCATTGCAACTTAATCTTGCAAAGCTGCTCACCATTCATGTCTTAATGAGGAAGTTATTTCCCCCCAGAACTTTGTTTGGTCTTTGATTATACTGGATGGTAATTAGCCGTGTTCCAGTACTTTGCAAATATTAACTTATTTGATCCTCATAAATGAAATTTCCATGAGTAAGTATGGCAGGTTGGTTTCATTTACATGGAAGCTGACTTTGAGATGCAGATTAGCATGGAGAAGTTTTATTAATGAGTGTTCCTGTGAACTCATCTGTGGAAGGAAAAGAAAGAAGTTAGATTGCACAGAGGGAGGAATCAAGTTGTGATGTAATCGCAAGAGGCCCCTTGGCCCACCATATGGGAAGTTCTGAAACTAACATGACTGTGAGAAATGTCTGAGTGGAAGTGAAGAGACCAGGGACTTAATTCCCCTGTGCTGATCAGCCATGGGATGCCTGACTCCTTGGGGAAGGGAGATTGAGTGAGGCAGCTCTCTTCAGCTGAACCCCTCCCTGAAACAGGCTGATGGATGAGGCAATCTACTGACAAGAGTCTCAGCAACTGATAGAGTAAGTGTTAGGTAGAATTATTATCCCAAATGCACACACACACACACACACACACACACACACACACACACACAAAACCTGAGGGATGAATATGTTGAGTAATTCACCCTATTTACATAGCAAAATTATTGGATCCAGGATTCAAACCAGGGAGTTTGGTCCTCTACTTCACAACATACACCAAATCAATCACAATGAATGAGAGGTAAAAATACAAACTGTAAAACAGTGTTTTAAAATAAAATACATGGAACAACTTAATGCACTTTCTATATTTGAATACTTTTAAAAACAGGATGTCAAATCCATAATCTAAAGAAAATATTTGATAATTTGGACTATATTATGTAAGACATCATCAAAAGAAGCATAAAGAGATTGAAAAGACAAGCCACAGAGTAGGACATAATATTTAAAATAAATAGTTTAACAAAGTCCTTGCATCTGGAATATGTAAAAACTTCTAAGAAAAATGCTGAAAAGTCAAATTTTTGAAAAACTGTCAAAAGATTTGAAGAGGAACTTCACAAAAAGAAAATCCAAATGGTCTATAAAATAAAGGCCTCCACCTCCCTAGTCATCAATAAAATCTAAAATAAAACCCCTCTGAAATGCTATAATATGCCGCCCTTCCCATGGTTAAAATGGAAACAAAACAACTGAAACAAAACAAAGCAGAAATAAAACAAATAGATTGTGGTTAGGATGTGGAGCAACTGCAAGTCTCATACACTGCTGGAAGAGAGTGGAAATTAGTACAGCTGCTTGGGGAAATTGTTCAGCAGTATCTACTGAAGATTGACACAGAAAAATCAGCAGTTTCACTTCTATACAGCCCAACAGAAATGCCTATACCTTCACCCAAAAAAAGTCCAAGAATGCTTACAAGCAGGATTATCAAAAATGGACCCAAACTGAAACCTACCCCATAGCTAATAAATGGAAGAATGGATGGATAATTCATGGTGTGTATACATCATGATACACTATTTGTCTATGAGAAAGAATGGGCTACTATTATACTGAACAATATGGGTTGAGCAGTAAATCCAAGCACAACCAAATATATGTTCTATGATTCTAATATCATAAAATTTATAAATAGGCAAGACTAATTTATGAGATTATAAGTAAAGATAATGGTTACTCCGGAGACATGGGTGAGAAACACTAGAAAAGAGCACTGGGAAGCCCCTGGAGACGTTAGTAATTTTCAGGTTCTTGATCTAGGTACTGGTTACAAAGTTTGGTTCAATTTATGGGGATTCCTCAAGCTATACACTTACGATTTGTGCCCTTTCTGAGTGTACTTCAATTATGCACTTTATTTTTATTATTTTTTTTTTAAAGATTTTATTTATTTATTTGACACAGAGAGAGAGATCACAAGTAGGCAGAGAGGCAGGCAGAGAGACAGGGAGAGGAGGAAGCAGGCTCCCTGCTGAGCAGAGAGCCCGATGCGGGCCTCGATCCCAGGACGCTGAGATCATGACCTGAGCCGAAAGCAGAGGCTTTAACCCACTGAGCCACCCAGGCGCCCTCAATTATGCACTTTAAATCAAGGAAAACATCCCAGGCAGTCTGACTCCAATGTTCATAATCTTAAGGACAATGTTCATGTGTCATTTCATATATATATCTGGCAGGAGGGTAAATTCTGATAAACACTTTAGATTCCAAAGTGAAATCATACAATAAAGGCAAAGGTTCAAATTTACCTTTCAAAGGCACAGTCATTAGTTCTGTTCCTAGTACATATTTCAGAGAAATTCTTGCACATATGCAAAAAAGACACGTACAAGAATGCTCAGATCTGCATATTTGTTTAAGAAAGAAGATCAAAAAAATGGGAAATATGCCAACTATTCCTCAAGTCAACAAGTAAATAAATGGTGGCATATTAACACAATAGAATGTGATACATCAGTGAACAACAAATGAACTACAATCACCTGCGACCAAGTGGAATAATTTTAGAAATCAAATGTTGGGTAACAAAAACAAGTCCCAGAAGATTACACTAAGTATAATAAAACTTTAACAACCCCCCAAACAATAACAACTAAACAATATAATATTTAGGCATATGCAAAACTACGGTGTAACTAATTTTCAAAACTGTAACGGACCAATAAACACAAATTCTAGAGAGATGCTGTACTTGCAGGGGGAGGCAAAGGTATAGAACATGAATAGGAAAAAAAAACATGAATGGATCACATGTAGGTAGAAAATGTTGGTCATCTCCTAGTTCATGTGTTAAGATATGGATTTACACTTGTCCATTTTACATTGTTTATATCTTATATATGTCTCATACATTTATATATACATATACATTGAATATTATGTTTTGAAGTTGTTGAAGTTCAAAATAACGTAGAATACCCCCCACATTACTTTGGCTGTGATGGGAAGGAGAGAGGCAAAATAAGAAAAGCTGGAAAATGGAGTTTAAAGAGACTTGTCTTCATGTGGGTGCTTAAATAAAAGAGCCAATAGAAAGGTGAAATAACAAAACTTGTATATGTTGTTAGTGAGGAATTCCTGGGTTCATCAGAGTGGACTGTGAAGGTTCTTACTAGCGTTGGCCCAGACAGGCACATTAGATTTCTTCTTCCCTGAGCCCCACTTGCAGGTTTCTCTGACTCAACTATATCCGTTTCCTTTTTTGTGTTAGATCTGAATGTGCAGGTGGTTATAAAGACACTAAAAATAAAAATAAACTTAAAACCTCTAGCTTTGTTTACAGGACCATGATCTCTGCTTACCAGATGATATTTTTAGCATGATATTCCTAATATGTAGCATTATTCTTGACCCACACTACATACTTTAAAAAATCTGCTAAACCAATGAACTCACAGAAACAATACAATGGTGGTTGCAGGGCTGGGAGGTGGAGAAATAGGAAGAGGCCAGTAAAAGGATACAAACGTTCAGTTATAAGGTGAATAAGGTCTGAGGATCTAATTTATAGCATGATGAGTATAGTTGATAGCAGTGCATTGTGTAATTGAAATTTGCTAAAAGAATACAAGCTTAGTGTTTGCACCAAAAAAGAAAGAAAGAAGGAGAGAAGGAAAGAAAGAAAGAAAGAAAGAAAGAAAGAAAGAAAGAAAGAAAGAGAAAGAGAGAGAGAGAGAGAGAGAAAGAAAGGAAGAAAGAAAGAGAGAAAGAGAGAGGAAGGAAGGAAGGAAGGAAGGAAGGAAGGAAGGAAGGAAGGAAGGAAGGAAAAAGAAAGAAAAGAAAGAAAGAAAGAAGAAAGAAAGAAAGAAAGAAAGAAAGAAAGAAAGAAAGAAAGAAAGAGAAAGAAAGAAAGAAAGAAAGAAAGAAAGGTAAATTTATGTGAGGATATGTGAGTTGGTGCATGTGTTAATTATCTCAATGGGGAAGAATTCTTTCACACTGTATATGTATATCAAATCCTCATGTTGTACACTTTAAATATATTATAATTTTATTTGTAAGTTTTACCTCAGTAAAGCTGAAAAAAATCAAACTGATAGCAGTTTAACTTAAAAAATCTCACATTTATCATTAGGGTGAACCGNAAGAAAGGTAAATTTATGTGAGGATATGTGAGTTGGTGCATGTGTTAATTATCTCAATGGGGGAGAATTCTTTCACACTGTATATGTATATCAAATCCTCATGTTGTACACTTTAAATATCTTATAATTTTATTTGTAAGTTTTACCTCAGTAAAGCTGAAAAAATCAAACTGATAGCAGTTTAACTTAAAAAATCTCACATTTATCATTAGGGTGAACCATAAGAATCTATCATGTTCAATAACTGATCCACCTGATGATAATTTCATATGAATCATACTATTATTAAAAGAATATTACCTCTTTCTAAGAGTTGCTCTAGTTTGCAAGGCAATGATTTCAAGTTCTATTACAATAAAGATGGGGAGATCTGATCATAATAGTCAGTTAATACTGGAAGAGTGTCTGAGGATGAAAATATAAGTTGTAAGGCTATATTACATTTTGAAATATTACAAATTAATCCTCCCAGTGCAATCTTGAACTTCTAACACTCTGCTAATATTGATACTGCTAAAGGGGAATTTCTTGGTAAAGGCTATGAATAGATTACCCCTAAAAGTCAAGATCTTCCCAGAAGTTAAGTTATATGTATATATATGTATATGTGTATGTATATATATATATATACATACACAGAGAGAGATACTACTTGAAGTGTAATTTACTTAAAGACAATGCAGAACTATGAGGTTACTTTATTAATACATAGGCATAATTTCAGGCTGCAGCATCCTTAGATTTGGGCTTGAACTTCTACATTTTTACTATTAAATTGTGAGTATATATATATATCAATTGATCAATCAACCAATCAACAGATAGAATAATGGATTTATCTTTTATTGCAAAAATGTTAAATAATAAAGGCACTAAAACTAAATCTCCACATACAATCGCATCTTTTAATCTCTATAGCATAAACTCATAAGTAAAGTCATACCATAGAGAGAAATAAACATGACTTAATGGGTGTCTTCTTTGTTTGAATAAATACAAGTTACAAAATAGAGTGACTTTATTAAACTTTTTTCTCTTCTTCAGGTCCCATTGAATAGTTTAATTTCTATTTTGTGTAGAATTCAAATCACGATCCAGGTTTTGTGAAAGGAAATTGAAATCTTTTCACAAAGATATATAGTTTAGTAACAGTATACCAAATTCTGATAAACATCCAACTACTAACCAAGGGACTCCAGCTGCACATCAATTTGATGTTTTTAACTGCAAGGTTTATACCTAAATAGCTGCTTAATGATCTGTGACCCTGACTTGAAAACAGAAAACATTTCAATGATAACTGACTTCTTGACGCTCATGAAATTTTCATGAATTCATGAATTACAACACCTTAAATCAAACTTTGCTTATTCTTCTATTCTTTGAGATTGATGCTACATCTGAGGTTTATTCAGAAAATGTACATAGAGCTAGGCCTTCATGTTAAGTAAACTGATAATTTCTCTCTCATTGTGCTTGATTCCCTGCTGTAAGTATTTTACTTTAACTCGTGACTTAGGATACTCTGTAGTGTGTGTGTGGTGTGTGTGTGTGTTTATCCTTTTATTGGAGAGATTTTTTTTTCCTCCATTCCTTCGTAAGTGAAGATCCACTCCCTCACAACCCAGTATTTGAGTGATTGATTTTTTTTCACGTGTTTTATCTGGTGTCCAAATCAATGATCTATGATGAGGAAATCCTGTCAGGAGTTGTTTTTGTTTCTGTTTTTGTTTTTGCTTTTGTTTTCGTTTTTTTCCAAGCTTTAAGAACTACATCAAGGTCTCTATGAAAATGTGGTACTCACCATGCCAACAAAAATTAGATTTCTCTTTCTTTCTTTCTTTTATATTTCCCATGTCAAAGTATGATTACTGAACTAAAGTAGAAACTAGCAGCATGAAAGTTATTCAAATTTTGCTGATCCCATTCTTGTACATGGGATACAGTTAATTAAATGCAATTCAATAAATAATTGTATATCACTTAAGATGCAAAACACTAATGTGCTTTGTGTGGCTGTTGGCTTTTGGTGTTCGTTTCTGAATATCATTTTGGCAAGATTTATTCTATTATGAGTTGGTGGTAGTTTTGTGCTTTTTTGGTGTGTGTCTTCCATTGTGTTGTATGAAAATACCAGAATATATTCATTCTATTGCTCATGTACAATTGAGTTGTTTCAGATGTTTGACTAGTACTGTTATAGAAATAATTGTTCATAATTTTTAGTAAACAAAAATGTTTATTAACATTTTTTATTAAAAAGGGCTTTTGATAATGTATGTACATAGAAGTACAATGCTAGCTAATCGGGAATATACATTTTCAACTTTGATACTGCCAGGCAATTTTCCAGAGGGATTTTAGCAATTTATACTTTCACCAGCAAGTGACCTGACCACATCAGGTCAACACTTTCAGGTTATTTATTTTGTGTTGCTTTGTTTGTTTGTTTTTTATTTCACCCACCTTGGTGGGGTCATATGAAGTTCAGCATATTTCTCATGCATCCTGCCATGTAGGTAATAGGCATCCTCATTCGTAAAAGCTTTTCAGACTTTTTTGTTGTTTTTGGTAGTGGTGGTGGTAGTGGTTTCACTGCCTTCTTTTTCTTACTGATTTACCCAAAAACTCCTTTGAAATATAAAAAAAAAAATGTCTTCTCCAATTTTGTGCCTTGATTTGCTCTCTTAATTCTGTCCTGGGAAATATAAAATTCTTAATTTCAATGTATTCTATATTATCATTTTTTTTATTTTGGTTTTGGTTTACTGCTATTGATGCTAGCAGACTCTAGTTGCCCCGCCCCAGTTGAGGATCCGACCCTCCAGGGCTTCTAGCTTGGAGCATGGCACACGTACAAATTTCCCTTTCTCTGGGAGTCCTGAATCCTGGTGCTTATCTTCTCAGCACCACAGGGCTGCCAGAAGTGTCTCCTCTCCTTTTGGTTGGATTTCTTAGTCATTTTTTTCAACCTCTACCCTGCACAGATTTATAATTCAGCACATTTGTTTCTTTAAAGGAAAATACATCCATGGCCTTTATGTTTGTTTGTTTGTTTATTTAAAGTAGGCTCCATGCCCCACTTGGGGTTTGAACTCATGACCCTGAGATCATACCCTGAGATCAAGAGTCACATACACAACTGACTGAGCCAGCTAAGCATCGTCCCTGCCTATGGCCTTTAGAATCCTAAATTTCTCATTTGCCTCAACAGATTTTATAGCAAGAAAATATAAAAGTAGTAGTAGTAGTAGTAGTAGTAGTAGTAGTAGTAGTAGTAGTAGTAGTTGTAGTATTGGGGTACCTGGGTGGTTCATTCAGTTAAGCATCTGACTCTTGATTCTGGCTCAGATCATAATCCTAGGGTCCTGGGATGGAGTCCTGCCTGGGGTTCTGAGCTCAGCAGGGAGAATCCTTGAGATCTTTTCTCCCTCTGTCCCTCCCCCACTGCACACCCTCTTTGGCTCTCTCTCTCTTTAAAATAAATAAATAAGGGGCACCAGGGTTGCTTAGTCATTAAGCGTCTGCCTTCAGGTCAGGTCATGATCCCGGGGTCCTGGGATCGAGCCCCACATTGGGCTCCCTGCTAAGGGGAAGCCTGCTTCTCCCTTTCCCACTCCCCCTGCTTGTGTTCCCTCTCTCGCTGTGTCTCTCTCTGTCAAATAAATAAATAAAATCTTTAAAATAAATAAATAAATAATAAATAGATAAATCTTTTTTAAAAAAGTAGTGGTAATGGGGACGCCTGGATGGCTCAGTTGATCAAGCGTCTGCCTTCGGCTCAGGTGATGATTCCAGGGTCCTGGGATAGAGTCCCACATCAGGCTTCCTGCTCAATTGAGAGTCTGCTTCTCCCTCTGCCTGTCGCTCCCCTGCTTGTGCTCGCACTCTCTCTCTCAAATAAATAAAATTTAAAAAATAAAAGTAGTAGTAGAAGAAGAGGGAGAAGAAGAAGAAG
>LNAC01000375.1:421044-498562 GCA_002007465.1 Ailurus styani | reverse complement strand
GGAGGAGGAGGAGGAGGAGGAGGAAGACAAGTACAAGAACAACAAACAGCAGCAGCAGCAGCATGTGGTTTCTGTCCATCAGCAGCAGCAAAGCACTATTCTTGGACTCCTGCCTGTTCTAAGAATCAGCAAATGTTCGGAGGGCAAGTGATTTACCTTGTCAGCACCCATGTCTGCTTTCCAAAATCTTGGACTCTCTTGTCCTTTTTTCCAGCAGTACCTTAATGATTTTTAGTTTTGATAGAACTTTTCTAATTGCTTTCAGAGCAGGGGTTGGTTTACTGCCATCTCAGATGTATATATTTCCCCCACAGGAATTTTCTTTTTTACAAACCAATGTTCTGTACTCAGTAAAAACATAAGGAAAAGAATGAATAAGAAAGATCTGGATCTATTAGAATGATATTTATGACATGATATTAAGTAAAATATTATTTTAATATTATTAACATTTCATATATTTCTAAGTCATATAATTTTTTTGTCAGGTTGAGCTGGCAATGAAACAAGTCAAAAATAATACACAAAATAGTGAGTAGCAACAATAATAAGTAGCAATGAACTACTTCAAGTGGTAAGCAAATCTAGATAAATAACACTAGAAATATACAAACTAGCTCTAATTATAAAGTATACAGGTATATATTTACATTTTCTTATTAGTTTAGAAAATCATGGGACCATCGCTTATATGATCTTCTTCCTGAGAGTAATTTCTCAAAGCCTCAAGAGACAAAAAAAAATTTTTTTGGTTAATAAAATCCTATCATTTTCACATTTTCTCTGATTTTATGTAAATATTTTCAATTATATAAAAATTGGAAACAGAAGAGGACATATCTCAAGGAAAGGTATATGAATTCAAAGGGAAAATATAAATGTTTCAATACACTTGTTCAGATATAATGTCATTTTCAGAAGATTCACAAAAGGTCTCAGTATATATTTTGAATTATATATGATTTCTTTTTGCTCAATATTATTTTTATAATAACTAATAAAATATTGGGCTCAGTATATAATATTCAAAAATATTATACTTTTTCTATTTAATCTGAACAAATGTTAATATGAGGATTTTTTTCTTAATAATTCCTAGAATATAGTTCTTTATTGGGTCCATGATATTTTAAAAATCTGCTTTATTAGAAAGGTTATTGAATTTTTCCTATTATAAAGTTTTATGGCCCATTTTTGAAAATGAAAATGTATCATTACTGAACCTTAGTAGAAAGGAAGACTTTATAAGTTATCTGTGCCTTGGTATTGCTTTATTTTTCTCTAAATTAGTTTTTGGCCTGCATTTTAAAATAATTATACACTACAAAAGCAGCTACATAAACTTTACTTTTTAGAAAAAAAGAACTTTGGACAAAAACAGGATTTTCTGAATTTTCTAAGATCATTGCATTGATTGTAAAATGTTCAATATTAATCTCGTATACTCAATTAGTTATAGTTTCCTTTCTATAATTTAAGTTTTAAGTTAATTGCCTTAATTTTTCATGTTTTAATATTTAGTAATTGGCTTTCAAATTTCATAAATAACTAACATCTTAAGAGAAAATTAAAAAATAAATTTTAAAAGACACATTGGTAAAGCAAAGTTATTGCACCATTTTATGCAAAATGAAGATAAAGGCTACATTTCTGGAATCAAGTGTTTCAGAAAAATTATGACAGAAGGTATTATTCAGTTCTACTCTACTAAATAATAGATTTCAGAAAAATAATAGATTCCAGAAAATAAGGCAGAATGATTTTCTGTTATCTTTACCACTCAGATGTTTATTATTTTCTTTTAATGGCTTATCTAGTTCTACAAAAGAATCACATTACCTTATATGTTTTTATTATTAAAAGAGTGACTACTGTGCAGAGTAAAGTGACAGACATTATATTACTCAGGATAACAATTTATACTATGGTAGTGGAAATTAGCTATGGATGTTTAAATGTAAACCTGAGCATTCTAAGTTTATAAACATGGGGGTATACACAATGAATGAATAAGTCTCTGATGTGTTATGCAAAAAAAATGAATTTGTAAGCAGAAATGTATTTATTCAGTTATCTTTACACTGTTAAGTATGTAGGTAGGGAAAGGATATAAGTATGTTGGAGGAGAACTTTATCCCAATATGGAAGTGATTTGATTCACCAGTTTTTTAACTATTGTTTTTAAAAAAAAGTTTAAAAAAACCCACTTCATTAAATAGTTGTAACCAAGGAATACATGTAATAAATCCAGAAATTAATCATCAAATAAGAAAGAAGTCAGGAAAACCTTGTTCTCATGGTTTAAAAAGAAAAAAAAAAGAAAAAAAAAAAAGGTAGTGCCATGATTGAGAATTTGGTTTCCATCATTTTCTACTCATTGTTATATATAAGGTGCTTTAGTTTTAAGAGCTCCAGTTTTCTGGAATTTTCTTCTGGGATATCTTCTAGCACTCTCCTTGTTTGGACTAGAAGGCAACGCTGAATATTAAGGTCAGAAAAGCTTATTCAATGAGAAGCCATATTGTTTCCTAAAATGTATGTTTAGTTATGATTTTGGTTAATAAATATACATCCTTTTTTGCTCCAAATTCCATTGAAATCCCACTCAAATTAGAAAAGTCCAACATTAATAATTTTAGTACTACCAGGAAAATATTTGGGTAGAAATATAAAGTCATGTGATCTGGTGGGAGAAAAGATGATAATGTGTTCTATTGTGTTTATTCCAACTGCTTTCTGTGAAATATTTAATAATGAAATAAACTAGGCAGGGTGCTTCAGGGAAGCAGAACCAATAGGATATACAGACATACCTCAGAGATATTGTAGATTTGGTTCCAGATCACAATTAGATGACTATGAAAATAAAGTGACTCCAGTAAGTTTTTGGTATCCCAGCATAGATAAAATTTGTATTTAAACTTTACATTATACTGTAGTCTATTAAGTGTGCAATTGCATTATGTCTGAAAAAAGTACACATTTAATTATAAAACATGTCGTTGCTTTAAAAAGGCTAACCATTATCAGAGTTTTCAGCTGTTGGGTAGTGGTGCCTGGATGTCGATGGCTGATCAGTGCTGTTGTTGAAGGCTGGGGCCACTTCTTAAAATATGACATCAATTAAGTTTGTTGCATCCATTGGCTCTTTCTTTCTCAAGTGATTTCTCTACAGCATGTGATGTGGGAAACAAAGGCAAAAGAACAATTAAATTTCCTTACTACTTACAGCCCAGTCACAAGTCCTTAAATCAGGCAGAGTGACATTCCTCTGGGAGCTCAGCTGCTTCAATGTCAATACTTTCCTAAGGGCAAAAGGGTATATTAGTCCAAGCCAAGGGATCCTGTAAGTCTACTTTAACATATAAAAATTCCTTTGGAACTTGATTTATCTCTACCCCCCCAAGATACATGTTAGCAATCATCTCCCAAGCCTATGACTCGTCCACATATATCTGAAGGGTCTCATGACTAGTGTTTTATTAGACAGTAATAAACGACCCTTCCCTAAAAATAGCTAGCCCCTCAAGGTCCTGGAGACCTTGCTTCCAAAATTCTTTAGAGATTTTCATGGTCCCTAAGCCCTGCCCAACTTGAAAGTATATAATGTGTCACTCCTAATGACCACAGTGCAACTCTTTCTGCTTTCGGGTCCTGTTCCTACTCTTTAATAAAACCACCTTTTTGTACCAAAGACATCTCAAGAATTCTTTCTTGGCCATCAGCTTTGAACCCTAACATCTTTCCTACATCAGTATGTGATAATGTTTAATAGCAACTTACCAACAGTAGAATATGTTTCAAAATTGGAGTCAATCTTCTCAAATCCTTCCACTGCTTTATCACCACCTTTATGGAATATTCTAAATCCTTTGTTGTCATTTCAACAGTATTTCACAACATCTTTACCAGAAGTAGCTTTTAAATCAAGAAGCTCAAAAACTGTCTTTGTTCATCCATAAGAAGCAAGTCTTCATTCATTACATTTTTATGAGCTTGCAGTCATTCAGTCACATCTTCAGGCTCTACTTATAATTCTAGCTCCCTTGCAATTTCTACCACATCCATAGTTACTTCCTTCACTGAAGTCTTGATTCCCTCAAAGTTAATCATGAAGGTTGGAATTGATCTATTCCAAATTCCTGTTAATGTTGGTGTTTTTACCTCTTCCCAATTCATAAAAAAACAAAATCTGTGAAGTGCAATAAAGTGAAGCACAGTAAAACAAGTTACACACACACACATTTATTTTATTAATTGGCTCACACAATTACAGAGGCTAAGAAGTCCTATGATCTGTTGTATGAAAGCTAGAGAACAAGGAAAGCCAGTGGCATAATTCAGTCTAAATTTTAAGGCCAGGAAACCAAGATACCTGATGGTGTAAGTTCCAATCCTAAAATCCAAGAATAGAGCATGAGGGATGGGTAGTATAGGTAATGATGTAAGCCCCAGTCTGAGACCAAAAGCCTGAGGACCAGGGGTGCCAATGTTGAGGGTAGGAGAAGATGGACATCTCAGCTCCTGCTCACCCTTCCTTCACCACTTGTTTTTCTCAGTCCTTCAGTAGATTGGATGATGCCCACTCACATTGGTGAGGGCAATCAGCTCTACCCAGACTACTTATTCAAATGACAGTCTCTGTCATAGACACCCTCATATACATACCCAGCAATAACATTTCACCAGCTCTCTGGGCATTCCTTAGTACAGTTAAACTGACACATAAAAGTAACCCATCACACCACATAAAATTTTATAAAATCCTTTAAAAAATTAAACCCACTTCATATTAAATACATTTACTAAGAAGAATATAGGTTTGGTATAAGGAGTTAGAAAAATGTGTAATAGTCACATGAGAACATTGGAAGTTTAAATAAAAGTAAATTATTTTGTCACTTTTTGTCCCACAATTATGCATGAAGATCATTTCTATATGGCTCGAAAAATCTAAGAATTTCAGTGGGGTGTCATGTATATATGCATGTCTTACTTTATTCAGGGCACAATAATCCAGTGACATAGTGCTACCTGTGTGTCACTTAACAGGCAAGTATGGCTTTTCTCAGTTTAAGTGTAGCTAATACTTTTTGCTTTGGGTTTGATTTTAATTTATAAATTAGTGTTTCCCCCCTTTCTTATCCTAAGTTAATGGGCTTCTTGTAAATATCAAAGGTCTTTTGATTCCCTTTTTTCTTATTTTTCTGGTCAACAGGGATCAACAGGAGAAGGTGGACAAACTGCTATGACCTCATGCTGTGTTCTTCTGACTTCCACATTAACTCTTGACCTGCCTTAGTGATGGAAGAATCCTACTACAGATAGTGAGACTGTCCTTGTGTATGCATCTCAAACTATCTGAGAGTGGGTGATACATCCTATGGTCACTTTACCTCTGGATGGAACCTGTACCCAGGAAATTTCTCCAGTTCTTGGTAAATGGGTAAAGTAAATGGTATATCCTTTCTTTGTTTTGTAGCCAATCTTTTTCCAAATGCAAACTGAACCCCATTATAAAATCAGGTTATAAAATCAAATTAGTGGGTCACAATTAGATACTATTTTTATTTATTTATGCATTTATTTATTATTAATTTTAATAGAGTTAGAGAAGTTATAAGCAAAAGCTTGGGTTATTGTTTCCAACTACTAGACAGCTATAGTAAGTGTCCTATAATCTTTACCTGCCTTATTGAACCCATCTTTTCTTTATACTTTGGATCCTCCTCCTGGATAAACTTTAAAGTTTGGTTTAAATGTCACCAATGTGGAACAAGAGGTAATTATATTACAAAATATCCTGATTATTTATAAGGAATGGAAAACCTAGTAAGTGAAAACTATCTAAGAACTTTCCTAACCTTGTCTTTTATGTGACATCCTAACTCCTTCTTCAGGAATTGTCCTGGGTGGAAAGATACTGCCTTGAGCAAAGTTACCCACCAGTCCCTAGGCAGGCTTTATCCAATGATCAGATAATAAGGGAATATAAAGTTCCACCAACTTTGTCTAAATTATGACAATTTTTAAGATATATTCGAACTCCCTGTAGGATTGAGTTCTTTATTAGAACTACATCCCCTTCCAACTGCTCCCATTCCCAATTCTGCTTCCTGAAAAATATTTCCCGATAAACTTCTTTTATGCAGATCTGAGTCTGTTTCCCAGGAACCTCGAATAAAGTATTTCTTTTTCTCTCCATGATTAGTGCAAATATGGGGCTTAGGGAAGACAAGAATAAGTAGAAAATCAAACATGCAAAGGTCACCTCTATAATATGAACACAGTACGTTTTAAGAATATTTCAAGCATTTTTTCATTTATTTATCAGATCTTTAATGGTGTGCCATGTGTCTCGCTAGACTTTGAAGAATGTGCTAACTGATGGCACTAAATTCATGTCCACAAACCATAAGTAGATACTTGCTTGGTTCTGCTCTTTAGTTATGGTATATTACAGTATATTTTACTGGCTCACTCATTCCTATACTCTCTAATCTTTTTCACATTATATCCTCTGACATCAAATCTACATGTTTCTGCCCATGTGATCATTCTTTGCACATGTCCATTTCCTATTTTACTGAGAAAACAAAAGCTTGAATCAAATGAGAACTCTGTAAACTTCCACCACCACATACATATATAAAAGTATTTGAAACCATAAAGAGTACTCTCTTTCCTGCTTTTGCTATAAATAAACTTCTAGAACTCTTACCTGAGGCTAATCCCTTCACTGATGTGTTGAATCTCATTGATTTTTATCTTTTTGAAGTCTCCCCTATGAATATCTTGTTCAGTCCTATGTCACTTTTTCTTACACATTTTCCCATCAGCATGCAAATATGATGTCATTTCTTTTCCCATTAAAAAAGAAATCCCACTTGCTTTGTACGCCCTTTCTGTCTCCAAACACTTTCCTTCGTTTTCTCTCAAATTCATCCCAGACAGGTTTTCACCCCACCAAACCAGTCTTGTTAAGGTCATCAATGTGTTCCATGTTGCTAAATCAAATATTCAATTTCAGTCATTCTGAAACTATCATTTGCATTTGCACACCTTTTCACCCTTTCCACTCCTTTCTACTGAAAATAAAAAAAAATTTAAAAAAATAAAATAGAATAATTCACTTGGCATCTAGGACACCGCACCCTTTCTCTTTCTTTTATTTCTACCTTTGTCACTCTCTCAATCTCATATGTTGGCTCTCCATCTCCCTAACCTTTCAAAGTTGGAGTTTTGAGGCTTAATTTTTACCTCCATTTAATTTGTGCCTCCATGTAGAGATTTTTAAAAATATTTAGTACTACATTAATTTCCTTGGAAAATGTACACTCTCCCATGACTTTAAACACCATCTAATAATCTAATGGCTCCCAAATTTGTATCTCTAGCTCCAAACTCCAGCCTAGGATACTAGCTTTTGTGACTTTCTACTTACATATCTAACAGCCATCTCAAACCAAATATGTACAAAATTAAATTTCTGACTCCCTCTTTCAAATCTGTTTTAGCTGAAGTATACATATCAGTTGATGGCAATTCCAAACTTCCATTGTATCGGACCAAAATCCTTATACCTGGTACATCTGGTTGGCTCTGTTGATTAAGTGTCTGCCTTCTGTTCAGGTCAGGATCCCACAGTCCTGGGATCAAGTCCTGCATCAGGCTCCTTGCTCAGTGGGAAACTTCCTTTTCCCTCTGCCTGCTGCTCCCCCAGCTTGTGCTCTCTCTCTCTGACAAATAAAATCTTTTAAAAAAAATTGTTATACTCATTCTTGCCTTCTCTTTCATATCACATTTCATTAATAAGGACATTCCTACCTTCATAACATATACAGAATCCTACCACTTCTCACTAGCAGCACTTTACCAACTGGATTTGAACTATTATCACCTCTCAGCTGAATTATTGCAATCCTAAATGTAGTTCATTATCAAAAATAGCAGTCAAAGTAATCCTATTAAAAATAACTCAGACAAATCATTCTTCTGCTCCAGAAATANTCTCTGCCTACTTGTGATCTCTCTCTCTGTGTCAAATAAATAAATAAAACCTTTAAAAAAAAAAAAAAATAACTCAGACAAATCATTCTTCTGCTCCAGAAATTCCATTAGATCCCCATTTTAATAAGGAGCATGTCAAAATCCTTAAAATACCTATTGGCCCTATGTGATCTTCTTCACACCCCTCCTCCTACCACCAATACACACCCCTCCAGCTTCATTTCTTGCCATCATTTCTCATTTCACTCTGCAAACAATGCCCTCCTTCCTTTCCCATGAACAGGCAAGGTCATCCCCACCTTTGGGCTTTTGTTCCAGTTGTTCCTGAAATGTACATTCCCTAGAAATCTGCATGGTAGCTCCCTCCCAGACAGCACTCTCCAGCTTGTTGTGTTTTCTCCTGGTATTCATTACCTTCTAACATATTACAACATTTCGGAAGCCTGTTTATGTGTATAGGCCATTTCCACTACTAGAAGATTACCTCTTCTGAAGAATTTTTGTAATTTTACTTACAGATGCATCCCAAGAAACTAGAATAATGCCTGTAACTTAGTAAGCACTCTGTAAATGCTGTGGAATAAATTACTGAAACAAAGAAATCATCTTATAAAAAGTAAGATTTCCATAAAGTCCCTCCATTCTCAAGATTATTGCAAATTAAATTAACACCTTGCATATGATATAGAGGATGTGCTCTTTATGAATATGTTATTTAACATATTAGAACATTCTTGATTGTTTTAACCTATTACATGATACTATACATGCACATAAGACTGTCACAGCATTTCATCATAACGCACTCCTGTTAATGTCTTGAGATTAAAGGTCAAACAGTGGAATAATCAAAAGATAACTTCTAAGATCAGAATAAACATGAATAAGAGTTATCCTCAATGATTCATGCAATTTAATGTTATAAAATAAAGAAAATCAATCTTAAAATATGTTAACAAACAAAAGGACTTCCCGAGTAGAGAACAGTTTTCACTCAATGTTTTAAAATTCACTTTTATTTGAATGTTAAGAAAGCACAATTTTCCTATAAAGGGTTCTTATAAGACACATGGATTACTTAAATTGAGTTCCCATTTCCTATGTAAATCTGTTTTCCAGGAGGTCTAATGAAGCCACTAAGGCTAAGACCCCCAAAAGATGTTAAGCCAGCTGGGCAAATGTAAACTTTCAGTAAGAACAGAGCTCATGCATATTTCATATGTAGGAGAAAACTATCCGAGGTAATCACTTGCCCTTTCCCTGATATTCAGGCAGCAGAATATACAAAAAGGGAAAAGCATCAAAGAAGGGTCCCAAACAGCCCTTTGAAAGCACATCTGGTGAGGCTGGAAGAATGCTGTGGTTGTTGAATCTTGTTTACATATTTATAAGCTGAATGCTTCTCAAGATGGTACAAGTTACAAGATTCCACTTTTTTGTTATTCAGATATTCAGTCTTTGGGGTCTAAACATTTCATACCTTGTAAAATAAGTGAATTTTAAAACAAAACCCAAATACCCTACAACCTCTTCAAATAAGCTGTGAATATTTTTATGGCAAACTATAATCACTCTCATTCTTGGTACATATGTACCCCCCCCTTCAAATACTATTATCCAAAATATATGCAAAAATAAGGAAAGTACCTAAACATTAGGCCTACTAAGGATCATTATTGTCTCCCAGGTACATATCACAGCATTTATTTTTTCTTTTGGGAAGCATGGGTGGGGGACTCTACATAAAATAGCTAGATGAGTGCTGTGCACTTAATAAACATGTGTTTAATTGAATTAAAATGGAAACATTGTGTATTTGGTATAAACTTGATGAGTAAACTGGAAAGACATTCTATGAGGAAATACTGAGAGTGAATCACCCTGTCCCTAAATATAGGACTAATGAGCTGAGTTTCATCCAGATTTGTAATGCTAATTGCCATTAACCTAGGAAGCACTAATTCTCCATTTTGTAGCATCTTTAGACTGAATTTCGTTTCTTAGGAATAAGGTCAATTTTAAATGAAAGGCTCAAAAAACCAAAGCCAAAAGCCTAATGATGTCTTTCAACTATCACGTCGATGAGAGCCCTTAGAAATAGACCAGCAATTAAGGCTCTAAGAAATTTGAACAATTTATAACTTTTGTAGTTATCTACTACCTGATTACCCAAAGTAAACCCCTCTAAATGGGTGTTTCTTTTAATTATTTTTTGGAAACCGCCATAGGATTCGGAGTTGGGGAAATGCCATCTTGTACAAATTCAGGTTGGTGTTGGAGAAGAGAGAAGTATCTCAAGGCCTAAAAATGAGCAATAACAAATACTAAAAAAACTAAATACTAATACTAAAAAAAAAAGGTAGACTGAGCTTTATGGTCTTGCTATTAACAAATAAACAGAAATAAACAAACAAATGTTTCTGAGTATGAGAAATGGTAATGGGGCTGAACACTTGAAAGAGTTACTAGGATTTCTTCCAAAACACCCAAGCCCATTATCACATACTACAGGTATTACAAGGTCGATCAATGGCGGTGGTCCACCTCGAAGACAAGCTCTCAGTCTGGCAGCAAGGGGAGGTTACCTGAGCTTACAGCACTTCTTTTTAAGTAATTGCATTGTTTTCTATTGTTGCTATAAACTACCACAAACCTGCATCTGGGTGGTGCAGTGGGTTAGGCATCTGCATTCCCCTGGATCCTCTAAGGATGAAACTATTTCCCTGCCTTTTCTGGCTTCTAGAGGCCACAGCATCTTTGGATCACGTCTCTGTACACTCCAAACTTTGTCACCGTCATATATCTCCTTAGTTGACTGACTCCCTGCAGCTCCTACATGGACTCTTAGGATTTCATTAACCCACCTGGATAAATTAGAATAAGCTCTGCATTTCAAGATCCTTAACTTAATGACATCCAGAATGTCCCTTTTGAAATGGAAGGGAACATACTCCCAGTTGTCAGTTATTATGACATGGCGTCTTTGGGCGGCCATTTTTCTACCTACTATACCACTATGTTAATTATCCTCTTCTTTTCTCCCCTTCATCAATCCCTTTATTTATCTCTAATATCTTACTACAAATGTGATTCTGTCTGCATTAAACTTCAGCAGGGGAGAGATCTTTGTCTCATTTAATTGCCCAAGGACATGGAACTGTGCCTGAAACATAGCAATGCTTTTATTTATTAGGATACAATGCTTTAAGCAAATCCCCCATCTGAGTGGTTTAATACAACAAAAGTTTATCTTTTGCTCATACAATAGGTTCTACAAATGTGCTTACATACAAGTTGGGGTACAATGCGATACCCTGCTCCACACAGTGACCTTTAGCTGTACCAACTGAAGTCCATGGTCTCCTCCATTCCTGAAGGAAAGAATGGGAAATCCTGTATAATTCTAAGGCAAGTTTTCATAGTCCCAGAACAGATGTGGCATTTTTCATTTTATTTCATATTTGATTGACCAGAACTAGTCACATGATTCTGATTGATTTCAAAGAAGCTGCAAAATGTATTTTCCTGCAAACCAGGTAAGAAACCAATAACAGGATATTGTAAACACTAGCACATACTATAAACATTTGTTGAATATTGAATGTGATGAGAATAGGGAACAGTAAGAAAATATAGTTATGCCATAAAAACTTCTTCCCTGAACAGACAAACCCCAAATACATAAGAAAACATCCCACTGTTTAAACTAGAACTTTAGGGAACTTGGGAGCATAAGATAATTTTTTTTGATACCACAAGGTTTGTCTTAAAATGTATATGTTTCTGAGTTTTACTCTAGAATGTATTGATGTCTGATTCAACATAAAACTATGGCTCTTTTTTTTAATTCAAATTCCCAGGAAATGCATTATACTTATTTTACTCTTTGTATGAATACCTAGTTTAAGAAGCACAGATAGGGCGCCTGGGTGGCTCAGTGGGTTAAAGCCTCTGCTTTCGGCTCAGGTCATGATCTCAGGGTCCTGGGATCGAGGCCCGCATCGGGCTCCCTGCTCAGCGGGGAGCCTGCTTCCCCCCCCCTCTGCCTGCCTCTCTGCCTCCTTGTGATCTCTCTCCCTCTGTGAAATAAATAAATAAAATCTTTAAAAAAAAAAAAAAAGAAGCACAGATAGAGTGAAAAGGACAAATGGGCAATTAACTAATCATTATAGCCAATGAATTTCTAGTCTAGGCAACTTAAGTTTCAGGGTTAAGAAGTGAAATATAAGTTTTATGTAGAATGAGTTTTATTCATCAGCTTAAACTAAATAAACACCCCAGTTTAAATAAAATGCAATTTTGTTTTTGCACTTGACCTACCTCTACAAGGAACAAGCTATAGGTATTTCATCATTAAATCTTACCGATTCTTATTTACACATTCACTTGTAGGTTCTGTTCTCTCAAATGGGAGTACTACTACCACCACAACCCAAATGAATTGTTCAAATTCATGTCTAGGAGTCAGAAAACTAGGATGAGACTACAAGTGAATAATTCACACACTCTAGTTATGTCTGTGAGGCCAGATCTAATTTTCTACTTATTTCAGACAAATTAGTGTAATAGTATCAATTTGTTTGTGACTACTTTCACAATGTCTTATACTCCCTGATAAAATTTTAAAGTGATATTTACCTTTATATATCTACTTCAGTTTAGTCCTACATTTCCCATAAATACATTTTCCTCTTGTTTTCTAGGATAATTGAAGCTATTCTCTACTTTCCAGCTTCAAGCCACTTCCTCCACTCTTATGTATTCACTCTATATTTCTGAATCAAAGCATCTTGGGATATCATCTTCCATCTTTCACCTCCTCGGAGACATCTCCACCCATAATAAGATTAAGTGTCATGCAAAAAGAACATCGTTACTGATGCAACTAGGCTGAGATGGATTTTAGCTTATATTCTGTATTAAGAAAAGATAGAAAACTGGCTCTCAATTTGAAGTGGGAAGAAAAACATTTGATATGATGCCCAATTTGGCAATGGAGAAGACTGTCAGCACAGAATTCTTGTTATATTTCCATGAATTGAAAGCAGCAACAATTCATATCAATTTAATCTATGTCACTGTTTGAGCTGTAATTGTAAATGTGTACACATATATGCTTATAGCTAAGGGAACACATGAACACAGAAGTCAAATAAGTAAAGACGTATAGTTTAAGATTTTATCGTGCTTATCTAAATCTAAAAAATATATGTATATGTGTACATATATATTTGTAATCATCAACATTTTTATAAATAAATATATTAAAGGTATATAAGTGGCTTGAATTTCATATTTGTGAATACTCCATTATTAAAGTGAAATATTAGAAAAAGAAACTAGAAAAATTATCAATAATTCACATATAATCCTTACCAATTAAGTTGGCATATTAAAAGAAGAATGCCAATAGCATCTCTTCTCTGAATCCATATAATATGTAATCTATCACAATTATCATATTTTATCTTCAACCGATTCAATTAAGAAACTCATCACTAAGACAATTTATCTCTAACTATTTCCAACTGCTATCTCTGCAATTCTAGGGATTTTTCCAAAAAACAAAGCAAAACAAAACAAAAAAACCAGTCCAAAATAACACCTAGGACCTGAAATCTGTGTACTTACCCACAAAAAATAAGTAAATGCAATTGATTATCTTTAATAATAAAAACATGCAATGAAATATGGTAAATAATTGTAGCTGGATGGGATATATATTGGTATGCGTAGTCCTTGTGAATTGGATATTTTTTCATGCTGGTTATTAATATATCCTCAGTAATGCTAAAGGGAAGATGAATCTCTTTAGATTACACATCTAAATATCTTCTTCCTTCATATTATTGGATCACTGGTTCTCTAGGTTCATATCAAATCTATAAAGATCTCTCTTTTCCTTTTCTTACAACTACATCTCTGTAAATCCATTAAATCTGCAGCAAAACTGAATTTTATCAATGTTAGATTTCTCTTGGACTTAGGTTGTCCTGAAAGCCAGGTTTGTCTGGAAATATAAGGTGTTTCTTATAAGGGGTTTTGGTTATGAAGTGAATGGTATTAATTTTGATATGAGTATATCATACTCAATAATTCACATTAATGAGTAAGTCACTTAAAATTACTTCAAAGTTGTATCTAGTGTTCCTCTTGCTCTTCTATTTCTTGCTACAAAAATTCAAATAGTCAAAATGTAAGCTCTCAGAAATTTGGCTTTCCTATTAAACATCCTTTATATACAAGTAACCTCCCAATGTTCAGCTATATGGCATGAATGCTCTCAGACTTTAATGCAATCTAGCATCTGAAATCTCATTGTAGTAACCCTGATTTATCATTTGGCATTAAATATGGTCTGTAGAGAAGTGCAGGGAGATTTGGAATTTATTATGAAATAATGCTTGATATCCTTGGTAAGTCAGTGTCTCAGAGCCATATATTAACCTTCATCATTATCCATTATGATACATGGTACTCACTTCCTCCCTTTCATGTACTATTTTCATTGTTGCACAAGTTAATGACCACTTTCATTTCTGTTTCATCAATGAAAAGCACCCTGGAGAGTCTCAGGAGGTCAAGAAATCATCTAAATCATCAGGCCAAAATTCATGGTTTTGTACTATTTCTGAAATATTAATATTTCTTTATGTATGGATGGAAAGGCCCACTCTCATGTAGCAACCTGTGGCTTATACTGTTTTACTCAAATTCCTGGTAATGTTCTTTCCACAGGAGGTGGACTCTAACCACTAAGCTTTATTGCATGATCTTGACCCTATGGAAATGGAAAAAAGCAGAGCGATAAACCAAGGAATCACTATACCCTACTAAACTGAGAAGATTGAATTTTTTTATTTTTCTTTCGTTCTGTAAGAAATATTGATATGCTGAGACGAGCAGTGATATCTCAGAAATTGAACTGACATATCTGGGTGCAGACAGATTGTGTTATGGACCCTCAACTCTTCAGTCTCTCCAAAGCACATCCACTTGCGTTTCTCTTTTGTGAAAGTAATTGAAGATATCCACAGTTTTATAGTTCATTCACCATTAGAAATAAACTGCAGGACAGAGACAGGGGCATTTTTGAAAGTATCTCAATTGATACTGTATAAGCAATTCAGAACAGCAACATATTAGATATGAATCAGTAAATAGAATTCAAATTTTCCTCTCTACATGTTCTGCAGAAATGATATTTATCAGAAAAGAATGTTCTAAGTCTAAAAATGCTATTTATTTATTTATCTAGCCTTGGATCAAATTGTATAGTCAAAAGGTTATATACCTGAAGTGCATGATTTGGGCTGCTTAAAAAAACATTTTGAGTAATTGGCTTTGTATCAGTGATCTCATCTTTTAGCACAAAGTGCTGTGAGAAGTACATGTTAATCCTGATTTCATGGAGATAATCCAGATCCCAAAACATCAAATTTTTAATAGCTAGTGAGTGTGGTGAGAGTTAGCCAAATCTGGTTTGGCAAGAATATTTGCAGAAGAAAAATTCCATGTAATGTGAAAAACTATAGTAATGAAAACTAACATCATTGAATATTGGCTATTTGATGTTAACCTTGTCAAGTTTTTTTCAGTTGACGATAGAAGCTCAGAAACCTTATGGAAATTTTCTGAGGACAAGTAATATTTGAATCAGATCTTAAGCCTTAATATAAAACTTCAGCCATCTGACTCAAGAGACGAATCTCTTATATCATACTGTCCGTCATCTTAAACGTGTATTTTCACTAGTTAAGACTGGTTCCAAATCTTTGTGTAGGCACTATCTTGATGAACTAGACAGCACCTCATATTAAATGTAAGACTCTCTTTATTTTTTTTTCTGAGCTCCATCATGATTCCCACTTAGTTTTTTTGTTTGTTTTGTTTTGTGTTTTGTGTTTTGTTTTTGTTTTTAGAGAGAAAGAAGCATATGCAAGCCCTGGGGAAGCGAGGGGGGAGGATTAGAGAAGGAATCTTAAGCAGGCTCTGTGCTCACTGCAGAGCTCCATGTGGGGATCAATCTCAGGACCAGGAGGTCATGAACTGATTGAAAATCAGGAGTGGGAGGCTTAACCAACCGAGTCACCCAGACACCCCAGATTCCCACTTAGTATTTTAAGTAGGGAGAGGGCAAGGAAGAAGAAATGATATATGACTCTTTCCAAATACTAGGAGATCATAACTCAGTTATCAAATCTTCTATATGGAAAATTAAATCCAAGGAGAAGTTACACTAAAAAAGAAAAAGGAAGAATTGCTCCAGAATTGAAGTTTAATAATTTTTGATCACTTCTACTTCTTTCTAGTAGACATTGCAGGCTAGTTTTACATACACAGATACACAGACACAGACACACACACACACACACACACACACACACTGTAGTCAAAAGAAATTTAATTGAAATAAATTGCAATAAATATAAACATATTCTTAGTAGCTAATATTTATTTCAAGCCAACCACCCACATATTAACTAGTGGTGTTACAACTCAATAAGATACATAATGGCATATCAATGGTGGGACAGTAGCAGGCAATAAAGGGGTGTATTGAGAATATAAAAGCAATAATAAAACTAACAAAAGATGGTTTGCATTTTATTATCACCACACACTGGCTATTATAAACAATATCAGTGAAAAAACTCCAGGCAGAATCAAATTTACAACTGCTACCCTGTTTATCCTTCACATGCTCCATCTCAAAAATAAGGAAATTAGAGAGAAGTGACTACGGCATCATGGTGACAAAAAACATCCTTCTTTTTTGTCCCCCCTTAACATCTAAAATGTGTTTGTATTTGGCACTCCTCACAGTTCCTATGAAATGTTACTACCCTCCCATGGGTACATAAAATTAATAACAGACTGACTTGGGTGAAAGCTGTTATGTATAATTACTTTTAGAGACAGTCATCTGAACAGAGGCACACATTATGGATTCTCAAAAGATGTATTGTCACTTTGTTACCTGTTATATTGAAAAAGGATTATTAAAATGAAGTTTAACAGCTGCTTCCAAATTATTTTGTTGTACTTTAAAGGATATATAGAAGAAAGATTGTATCTGGAGCAAAGCCTACTTTACTGTTCACAGGGAATGTAAGCATGGGTTATCACCACAATTATTCCTCTGATGGTGGATTGAGGTCATTTTTCAAATTGTACTGACTAAACCTATTTAACATTTGGGCATATTTTAATGCCTCAGACATGTTTAGCTCATTTCCAGCTCACTTGCTCAGCCCTATCAAGAATGATCTTTCCGTAGATCCTCCCTGGTTCACTTCTCTTCATTCTGCTCTCAGTTCCAATGTCACCTCCTGAGAAATACTTCCTTTGAACAATCCCCTAGACTGGTACTACCCCTCCTGCAGCCCCTCTGTATTTTCTCAGATGTTTTTATTTACTCCATAACATTTGTTAACATCTGAAATTATCTCTTCAGTTGCCAGTCATCACATTTCTAATGTAAGTTCCTCAAGGGCAAGGAGTTCACTGCTGTATTTGCAGCATTTAGAAAAATACTTTGGCATAGAGGAGGTGTTAAACAAATTTTTTTGTGAATGAATGAATTGAAGAGAATTAACTATAAGCTTCACCTCTGCAGTAATACAAATTGTTTCGCATTTGCAATCCCAGATTCATGAGATATAAACATAGCCAAAAGATTACATTTGCGAGAATACTAGACAAGTTCATATTACCAAAAAGTATGTTTAATGTTTAAAAGAATATTAGATTAAGTTAGCTCCTAAAACATGAGTCTTCTTACTCCATAGACCAATATTCATAAAATTCTGTTTACATTAACATTCATTTCTAGCTTAACAAGTAAAGATCAATTTTCTCATACCTCTTTCTAGAACCTTTCTTTGTTTAACTTCTTAACAATAATGCCAAAGAAACTTAAAAAGACTCTTACACAATTTTTGTCACTATATTTTGTCCATTCCTAGACAATGCTGCTTATTCTATTATAGTTCATCTTTTATCTCAAGTTGTCAATTAACTTCCTAGAACAACCTCCTCTTTACTCTGAAAGCATTTGATACATTACATATTTCTAGTCACAATGATGTCTGCAGATGCTTAAAAAGTATCCTAATATGAAAATGCCTTTCACAGGGTGCCTGGGTGGCTCAGTGGGTTAAAGCCTCTGCTTTCGGCTCAGGTCATGATCTCAGGGTCCTGGGATCGAGGCCCGCATCAGGCTCCCTGCTCAGCGGGGAGCCTGCTTCCCCCTCTCTCTCTGCCTGCCTCTCTGCCTCCTTGTGATCTCTCTCCCTCTGTGAAATAAATTTAAAAAAAAATAAAAATAAAAGAAAAGAAAATGTCTTTCACAGAAAACATCACTAAAATTTTCCAAATTCATAATCTTAACCCTCTGTGCTTCTAATGTTTACTTGCTGCAAGATACATAATCCTAGTATACAGTGAACTGTTATCAGAAAGGAGTTATAAGGAGCTCAAAAGACCATGATTTCCTCCTAAGTCTCTGCTGTTACTTTATAGCACTCTGTCGCATTATCTGCGTAGTTCAATAGGCAGTGATATTGTTCTACTATTAAAAATTACAAGTGACAAAATATATTTTTTCTCTCAGAGATACACATATGTTAGTTATGTGACATATCCCTTCTATGTAAATAATTCTTTCAAATGCCAATGTAATGACCAATGTAATGCAATTTCTATTTTCCTAATATTTAAGAATCATTAAATTGTGCAATTAGCCAAATAGAAATAGAAATAGATATATATTAAATTAGAAACTAATGTTTAGGGCGCCTGGATGGCTCAGTTGTTAAGCATCTGCGTTGGGCTCAGGTCATGATCCCAAGGTCCTGGGATCGAGTTCCGCATCAGGCTCTCTGCTCTGCAGGAAGTCTGCTTCTCCCTCCCCCACTCTCCCTGCTTGTGTTCCCTCTCTTGCTGTTTCTCTCTCTGTCAAATGAATAAATAAAATCTTTAAAAAAAAAAGAAAAGAGAAAAGAAACTAATGTTTGAAATTATTAAATATTCTATTTTAATCACTAATCAGTGTCTGAATTAAACCTATAAAGAAAAGCATTTATGTTTTGATATAGCAAAACTGCTGGATATATAAATCATTTCTGATATAAACTGAATACTATAGGTTTCTGGCTTTATGTTTTTTATTTAAGCTAAATATTACTGAAAGAAAGGATATAAAATATGAATTATTTTAGCCATTGTTGAGTGGAAGCTTCCCTTAAGGAGACTCTATGCTAATTAAATTGATAATATATGATAATGATACTCCAAGAAACAAATTAAATATGATCTTCTGAGGTGAGGTAAATAATAAAGGCAGAATCACATCCACCAAAGCGGTGGAGCAAATGCAAAGTCATATTTCTTTTCCAAAAAAATTACTTTATCTTTTCCCTAGAATATACTCAGCAACCATTAGTTTCATAGATTCCTTGAATAGGGAAAGAAAAATCTTCGTTCTAACTTTTTATTGCCAATAATTATCTTTCCAAATTTTTAAAAATAAGAATTCTTGGCATTTATATAGAGTGTTAACAATTTTCCAAATACCTACAGAGAAAAGTATATGTTGTTCTAAGATTTCCGTAAGAAAACTAGGACAGTAAGAAAAATGTAAACTGAATTATGTAGCTACAAACAAGAAATTCAAAAAATTTAAAGAAAAAATGTGATCTGTTGGTCGAAGACCGAGTTTTCAAATGGTGGTATTATCTGGAAGACACAGAAGAAATAATCTGGGGTAAAAGTTAAGAAAATTTGTCCTTACTCTGTTAAGCAATTAATGCAGTTTTAAAGTTTCCCCAAGGAGTTAACCAAGCACTGATGAAGTGATAGGATAGAATCACATCTTAAGAGCTAAATGTATGGGGCACCTGGGTGGCTCAGTGTTTTATAGCCTCCCTGAGCTACTTACTCAGTGAACAGTTTGCTTGTCCTTCTTCCTTTACCTCTCCCCCAACTCATGCTCTCTCTCTCTCTCTCTCTCTCTCTGTCTCATTTCCTCATTTAAATAAATAAATAAAATCTAAAAAAAAAAGACCTAAATGTATTTTTGTGGAATAATAACTGGTGAATTCGAGAAAATACTGAATTTCCTGTAATAACTTTTTCTATGTAGTCCCTGAAGGTTTGGTTTATTAAAATTTTAACTAAATTAACAACAAAACTCAAAGCATTTTCACAATATTTTAATTATACAAACAACTGGTACATATTTGCCAAGAAATTATTTAGAATTATAATTAAAGCTGTTTAAAATAGAGAAATTATTATAATAATTCAGATTAATATTTTAATAAGCATTCACTTTATTTGAAGATAGACTTACCATTAGGGAACTGGTATTTTATTGGATATTTTTATAAGTTTGTTTCACTTACTTTTCAATCCATCTTCCTAATTGTTTTTTTGTAATTAATTACAAAAACAACATTGGGAAACCATTCATTGTTATTAAATTAAAATGAAACATTTGTAAAGTAAACTTAGTAAATTGCAAGAAACTACAAATTCTGATATAATTACAAAATACTGTACTAAATTTAAATTCAGTAATTTTCTGTAGTTCAAGTTTGTGTTGGTAAATAATGTATGCTATTGAAACCAAGACTTACATCTGAAAAGTTGAGGTGAAATTCAGTGATTATACTATCCTGGGGCAGCTTTATAAAAAACTTATTTATCTTCCAGGAAAATTAAATGCCAGTCCAAAGGCAGAGTCATTAAGATCAAGAGATCTAGCATTTTTAGATGCTTGCAGTATTTCTGATTTGTACTAAAATTTGAGATAAGGAAATAAGATCCTAGTTAGTTCAACTAGTCTTCTTCCCACAAATGCTAATGCTTTACTTGGGTCTACTAATTTTAGATACCAAAAGTGAATGTTCCAGATTTCTGCCTCTGGATATAATGGAGTACCTGTTAGCAAACAAATGACTTCTGAGTACTAGAAAAATTGGCACTATATTTAAAAAAAATCATTGTGAAGGCATCAGTGAGCTTCCAAGCCAGCCACAACTTGAAGGGCCAAGATCTCAGACAGAAGGGAGCCTCACTGAAAGTGAGTCAATAGCATGTGCCTCACTTTTACTGTTGGGTTATTATAAAGCACCAAAAGTTTTAGCTACACCCCACAAATTTTGTGTTGTATTTTCATTAACATTTAGTTCAAATTATTTTCTGTTTTTTTGAGATTGTTCTTTGATTTATGGTTTACTTAGAAGTGTGTTGTTATTTCTAGATAGTTGAGATTTTCCCTGATTTAAAAAAAAAAGTATTATTATTGGTCTATATCCCTGTCTGTCTATCTATCTATCTATCCATCTATCATCTATCTATCTAACTGATTTCTAATGGATAGATGCTGTTATGGTTCTAAATCAATGACCTGCAGGTCTGAGGTCATATTTTGTATGATTTAAGTTATTTTGAATATGCTGAGACTTGTTTTTGTTTCATGACCCAGTTTATGGTCTTTCATGGTGACTATACCATGTGGATTTGAAAAAAAGAATGTGTATTCTACAGTTGTGGGGTAAAGTTGTCTAAAGTATCTATTAGGTTAGAGTGGTTGATAGCATTATTCAGATCATCTAAGACAACTGACTTTTTCTCTAGTTTTATCAATTGTTGAGAGATGTATTCAGACTTAATAGTTGACATTTTTTTCTCTGTTTAGTACTGATACACCTCACAATTATTTCTGAAATAAGCTTGAGTATTACACATTTAAGGGAAAGGAAAGCAATGAGACAGGGAAATAGGTTGGCAAATACAAACACATTGGATTAATAGTGATCACAATCTCCAGCAGTAGAAGAAATGCCAGAATCCTACAGCTATAACTCATCCTATGTAAGATGCCTGCAGGTTAGAGTATAATGACAACCATATTTTATATAAAATTAGAAAGTGGAAGTTTGGGAGATATATTTTGAAATTCAATTTTAGAAGAAATTAAAAACAGGCTAAACATTTTATAGAGCTTTGATGTTATAATTTACTTCCATTGAGGGACAGAAAAAAAATGTTAGGGAAAATAAGAGATTGGTTACTTAAGCCTGTGCCTTGGTTCAAGGTTTTGGAGAAACCCCCTTGGCACTGATATTTCTCTTGAAATATGACAAATATGATAAAATTTTTGATATATGGTAAACATCTTTGGCTTTAAGAGAAATCACAATCCTTAAGGTATTCTTGTTACGTTTACTGTGATTTAGAGGGCTCAGAGTTAACTGAATAGGACTGTTTTTAAATGAGAATGTGCCTAACTTTTTTTTTTTTAAGATTTACTTATTTATTTTAGAGAGGGAGGGAGGGACAAAGAGGGAAAGAATCTCCAGCAGACTGTGCTGAGCAGAGAGCCCACTGCAGAATTTGATTTCAAGACCCTGAGATAATGATGTGAGCCAAAATCAAGAGTCAGACACTTAACCTAATGAGCCCCCAGGTTCCCTGTGCCTAATATTTTTTGAACTCAGTAGTGAAGGAACCAGCAAGATGGTGGAATTGATTCAAAGTGAATTTGAGAAGATGAGTGTATTTAGCAACTGAAGGATTCTAAAGTAAAATTGCTAGGTTCGGTATTAAACTGGTAAAGAAGAGTATTGACTTTTCATTGGCTCCTGGACACCTTTAATTTTGGGAAATGAAAAAAAAATCTTAATTACATTTATCTCTTCTATTTAACTTGCTACCCCATGATGACAATTTCTTTCTTAGGAAACTGTTTCTTCCTGCCAGATTTTGTATAGCTGGAACAAAGTCCCAGAAATAGTGTTTACTCCCTTCCAGGGAAGAGAGCCTACTAGTCTTCTATAAGCTCCATCTATTCCTAGTAAGAACTTTTATTTGAAAGACTTTGATAAGCTATTTCATAAAATAGTGGTGCTAGGTTCTATCCTTAGCAGAATTTTAAAAGTTAATAAAATATACAGCCTTATTATCTATGTATAAGGTGTTCTATTAGCAATAATTAATTTCCTGATTATGAAGGCCAGAGCAGTATAGATGAGGATCTACTGATTATTACTATCATATGAATTATATGTGTGTGTAAAGATACACACATTCACAAACACACATATAAACTTTCTTAATCGCTAAATATCACAAAGATAGCAGACCTAACTATATTATATAACCACCATCTGGAAAATGTTATTGCAATTGGTTTAAGTGATAAAAATAATGATACCAATACTGACTAGGTTTGCTGAGTTAAACTATGGGACTATGTACCATTACTCTCACATGAATTTTATTTTCAATAAAGCATCACAGGAACAAACAGTTTATGAAGTTTTATGAGTGCCACTTAAAATGAACTCTTCCCTATTGAAGTCCTAATCCAGGACGTAAATTTTTGTAATCAATATCATCTGTGTTTCATCACCAGCAGGCTCTGTAACAGACTTTAAGCTGTCATGATGCAAGATATAAGGCAAAAGCTCATATGTTCGAAACTAAAAGTAGAAGAACCCATTTAAAGTCGTCCTTAGCTTCTTTACAGGGAAACTGATAACAGAAATATCTGCTTTTACCCAATTTTATTTTAACACATTTTTGGGCGTGATGATTCCATCTGCTAAAAGGCATAGTATTTTCAAAATTGCCTTCTAGTTTAAACTTACTTTGTGGCTATTTTTATGATAGTAAGCTTCCAACCTATTCTTCTATAACAGTATATTCACACTAAAATAGTCGATCACACATGATATGAATGTTCATAATGGCGACCTGTCCAAGGAGAGCACTGACTGGCCTCGCTGCAGTCCTTGGCAGCACATCTGATAGCAGGATCTAGAATATTTTGCCCTGTAATCTTCCACAGATGTTAATTCAAATAGGGATTTCTCCAAAAGTGGGTAATAGCTGGAAAATAGAAGATACGAAGAAAATAATAGTTCTTGAAATATCATTCAGTGTGAGCAAATAGTGTGGCTCTGGAGAATCAAACTAGGGATTATGGGTTAGAAATTACTGTGAAGCAGATTCAATTCTAAATTAACAGAACTTACTGGCAATTAGATTAGTCAACAACTGTGAAATAGGATGTTTGCAATGGCTGCTGCAAGAAGAAGCCAGCCCTGCCCTGGCTAGTGTGTGCTGGCCTTGGTGATGCAAAGAACAATCCAAATCCTGAAGTTTAAATGAAAGCTTTTGTGAGTGATACAATTTTTAGGAAATGTCTTAACAACTCTTAGAAATAACGTCCTCAGTAAGTGAGTATTGGTAGATACTTGCCTCCTACATCAAAGAGATTGACATGTGATAATGATTTATTAAAAAGATTACAATGGGGCATCTGGGTGGCTCAGTTGTTTAAGCATCTGCCTTCAGCTCAGATCATGATCCCAAGGTCCTGGGGTCAAACCCCATGTTGGGGGGGCTCCCTGCTCAGGGGAGAGTCTGCGTCTCCCTTTCCCTTTGCCCCTCCCCCCACTCATGCTCCCACTCTCTCTCTCTCTTTCTCCCCCAAATAAATAAATAAAATATTTTTAAAAATATTATAAAAACAGAATTTTATTATTAGATTTTAAGTTGTATTTCAAATCTTAGACACTAGGCCTCTAAGATGCTTAAGTAATTGGAAAAGACTTTGTACCAGCTTCTTCTCCTGTTACCTTAAATTAGTCTTCCTATAACACTGTAATCAATTCACCGCCATTTTTCTTTGGATATTTGGAAAGAGAAGGCTCATAGATATTTCATCATTTTCCAAATACTGCTTAGCCAGCAAGTAGTTGAACTGGAATTTGAATCTAGTCTTGTTGGATATTAAATAAATTTGAAATTTGTAAGTTTGGAGTTTCAATGTGTATATAATAGTCATTGTAATGCTTAATACAGCTCTTCTTAGCTGCCTTCTCACCAAAATAGAGGCCAGGCATATGGTCATTGATTTCATATTATTAGCAAACACTAGGTTTTTCAATCATTACATAGTTCTCTTAATTATGGTACAGAGAATAGGGTGCAATATAACAGTGATATTTGTAAGTAACACAGAGAAATCAGAACCATACTGTAATTAATTGTGTTTTTCTTTTTACCTAAAATAAAATTAACTCCTATTCACCAGTCAATGCTATTGAATTGTTTCCAAAATTTAAATCCACACCAAAGTATCTCCATTTTGCAAATGACTTTACAAATCAAGATTCATGGAATGTGCATATAAAACCTATGCTGTTAGGGACAATGGAAACAATGAGGGGCCCCTGGGTGACTCAGTGGGTTAAAGCCTCTGCCCTCAACTCAGGTCAGGATCTCAGAGTCCTGGGATTGAGCCTGCTCAATCTCCGCTCAGCAGGGAGCCTGCTTCCTCCTCTCACTCTGCCTGCCTCTCTGCCTACTTGTAATCTCTCTCTCTCTGTCAAATAAACAAATAAAATCTTAAAAAAAAAAAGAAAGAAAGAAACAATGAGAAAGTTGAATTGGAAATAAACAAGAGTGGTACTTAAGAAACCAGTGAAAACTACTGTGGGAGTTTAGACAAGAGATAATACAGGCTTGAACTGAAATGTGGGTAGTGAGTGTAAAGAGGGAAAGATATTTAAGGGCAGAAACAACAGAAATCAGTGGTCTACTGGGCTGAAAAAAGGGAGCAAGTTAGTAATAAATATTACATTTCAGAATTTGGTGTTTTGGTAAAAAAAATTGTTCCATTAGCAAAAAAAAATTAAAAAGAATATTATAAGAGAGGAAATTGGTATGTGTATGTGTATCATGAGGAGATGATGAAATGATAAGATCAGATTTGTATCTGATGTATTTGAGATATGTAGAAGGAATCCAGATAGAGATTTTAAACAAATTGTGTATGTGTGTGTACACAAACACTCAGAAGATAAGCATTGACTAAAATATATATTTTCGAAATAATAGAGAATCTAAACTAGCTTCAAGGTACTTTTAATTAATAAATGCCTCATTTGAATTAGGAAATGATTTAATGAAGTCACTATTTTGAATTGATAGCAAACATTTAGTTTGAGTTTTATGTTTATCTGTCAAAATATGATTCTGATGGCATTAAAATCTTAATGTTTGAGAGGCAGATATATATTTCCTCTATATCGCCCAAAAAAAGACTTTTCTCTCCTCTTATCTTCTTAAACACTTATTTTGTTTTTAGATTTCAATATGTTTTTAAAAGATCATGTAAAGAGAAGTCACTTCACATTAATATGAAAGAATAACCAAAAATAAATATATAAAGAGATAATTCAAAAATCTCCATAAGAAAAGAGGGTTTTTTTGTTTTTTTTAAAGATTTTATTTATTTATTTGACAGAGAGAGAGAGAGAGAGAGCAGATCACAAGTAGGCAGAGAGAGAGAGAGAGAGGAGGAAGCAGGGTTCCCACTGAGCAGGGAGCCCAATGCGGACCTCGATCCCAGGACCCTGAGATCATGACCTGAGCCGAAGGCAGAGGCTTTAACCCACTGAGCCACCCAGGCACCCGAGAAAAAAGTTTTTTTAATGAGGTGCAACGAAAACATATAAAATGAGGTTAATTACACAATAAAATACAGGAAAACTATATCCTAATGTGTCATTTGCCCCAAAATTAAAGGACAGATTCAAAGAATTACAATCAAAATGTCAATAGAAAATTATAGGAACTGATAAAAATGACTTGTATTTTGTGCGTGTGACAGGGGTAGGAGAGTAAATTGTCAAGAACAGCCACAAAACTCCTGAAACAATGGGACCAATGAGGGAAGACATGCCCTGCCAGGTACCAGAATTTATTAAATCTCAAATATGCATGACTATGAAGGACTCAACCAAATGACCAATTAAAAGGATAAGGGTGACTAAAACTAGAACCGTACATGGTTGGAACTCTGCTGGATGACAGGGCTGATAGGTTTGGTCAGTGGCTAAAAAGAAAAAAACAGATAGATGAAGTTGCAGAAATGGTTCCCTGTAGAGGATGAGGTGAAATCATTTTCTAGAATACATGTAAAAAGAGACACCAAATGAATTTTCTAAAACAGAACTATAAACTTTAGTAGAAAATACAGCCAAATGTCTCGAGTTCTTGGAGGAGAGAACAATTTCCTATGTAAGATACAAAAAGTATTGACTATAAAAGAAAATAATTATAAATTTAACTATTAAAATTAAGAAACTTTGATCATCAAATGTCACAGTAAAAGAAGCAAAAAGACATTAGACACTGGAAGAAGATATTTACCATACAAAACTGACATATAATTTATAGCAAGAATACAGAAAGAAACTCAGCAAATAAATATCACAAAACAGCCCAATAGAAAAACAGGCAAGAAACACAAACATGAATATAATTTAAAAAGCGCTTATATAGACAATACATATTTGGAAAAATGTTTGGCTTTAATAGTGACCATGGAAATGCAAATCAAGACCGAAATTAAATGTCATTTTAAACACAATTTATTGGCAAAAAAAATTAATATTCTGACAATACCAAAGTTGGAGATACTAGAGTCTCAGGATCTTTAATACATTACTAGAAGGAGTACAAACTGTTTATAATCCCTTTGAAATATTGTTAGGCATTATTATGAACTGAATATTTGAGTCACCCTGAATTCATACATTGAAATCTAATGTCCATATGATGATATTAGGAGATAGGACCTGTGGGAGATAATTAGGTCATGGGAGTAGAGCCCTCTTGAATGGCACTAGTGTCCTTATACAAAGAAATCAGAGTGCTAGCTTGCCCCCCTTCTGTCATATGAGGATACAGTGAGAAGTCAGTAGTCTGCTTGGAAAAGAGCCCTCACCAGAACCTGGCTATACTTGCAACCCTGATCTTGGACTTTCAGCCTCCAGAGCTGTGGGAAATAAATTTCTGTTGTTTATAAGCCACACAGGCTATAGTACTTTGTTATAGCAGCTTTAACTGGAAAAGATAAGCATTTTCCTTATAGTCAAACATTTATGTCTTTTATGACACATAACTTCTTCCCTAAATGTATATCCAAGAAAAACCTCTTATGTTTTACCCAGAAATAACATGTACGAATAATTGTTATTGCAGCCAATATTTATCAGTTAACAGAAGAATAAGAAACAGCACAAATACCTACCAACCTTAGATACAAAGGCATGTCATATTTACAAAATAATTATTCAATAACAATCAAAGCAAATGAACTTACTATCATACAACAATGTAATATTATGCAACCCGTAGTCAGGTTGTAACAGTTTAACAATATAAAATCATTCTTTAAAAGAGTATGCATAAGTGGACTTAAATCATGTTAAAAAGGAAAGGAAGAAAATGACAAATAATATTCGAGGATGATGGTTAACTCTGGCCAAAGAAGGCAGATGTTAATTGGTGGGGCAATCACGTCATGAGATAAGGTTATTGTTACATAACTCAATAGTAGATGGCATGGATGGATCAAAGATTAAAACCAAGGATTAAGCATGAGTTTGTTCTGTGCACCTGAGATCTAAAGAGGAAAAATCAAACTATGAAACCACTTCTTTATATGAAAATATAAACAAGCTCCAATGTTAGTGTAAGTATTTTGAAATACTTGTGTATCCATAAGCACAGTGACTCTTACTATGATGCTAACCCCATTGGAAATTTTGGTCAGAGGTATGTGAGAAAAGTGCTGTTAGCTAAAATACTGTAAGTGATTGTTTTCACTTCATCTTGCAAACCACTGAGCAAAAGATAAGGTAGACACTCAGTAACTGCCTGTGCGAAGAATGAACACGCAAATAAATGAATGGAAATTTACTTACTCATGATACAGCAGTTAAAATCCAAAGAGCTGACTTCAAACACCTAATAATAGATATTTTTAAAAATTGAGTCTCAAATAGGATTTTTAAAACAATATGTCTTAATGAAATGGAAAGTTGCATTGAAACAGTGAAGGTACTAGCTTTTTTTTTTTTTTCAATGAAAGACTTTCAGGTAAGTGTGGGCATACACACTGCTTGATTTTTTATAACCAAATTCATAGTTGCTGCATTTTCCTTCATAGTATCACCTTATTTTTCTAAATGGATTCATTAGTTAAAAAATTATTTCACATTTTACAAAAATTTCTAGAAAATATTTCCAGGAAATTCTCCATCGAAAGGCTGGATTTAATATGATCTGGTTCCTGAAGAATTTTGAAAGTCAGTGATTAGGACAATGGGGTCAAAAAGGGAATGCAGAACCAACACAGGAGATGGGTAGAATAGAAGCAAAGGGCAAAGAAATATTGGGAACTCGATGGTCTCAATTTGACTTAAAGCTGGATTGTATGTGCAAATTGAGGTAAGAAAACAGAAAACACTATGGACAGGTGAAGCTGGAGATGTAAACTCTGGAGGCATAGTATGAAATGCATTGAATGTCACACCAAAGGGTGTGTACTTTGTGGTATTGCCAGTGAAAACCTGGTGAAATCAATTGACCATGGGAGTGACTTAATCAGATACAAATCTGAAAATTTCCTCTGAACTCTGCCTATTCATCTTTTAAAAATACTAAAGTATATATTTAGACAGTAGGTGAGTATAAAGACCATTTTAAAAAATATGTATTACTTTGGAAAAGAATATTTTATTTTTTAAATGTTCTTTATTAAATGGATATAAATGATTTTCTTTTGTCTTAACAACAAAAATCTAATCTACATAGAAAGAAGCTGCAATAAAATCCCATATTATCTCCCTTTTACTCAAAAATTATCCAAATAGCACCCAAAGGTATCTAAAAGTACATAAAGTGCTCATTTCAGAGTAGCAGTTGCTATGACGTACCATCGGATTGCCTCTTGATGACTGGAGTATTCATTTCTCTAGCAGCCAGGGTGTTGGCAGCTGACACACTCAGGTAAGTTCCTCTGGGAATTGCTACCAGTCAAAGGAAACTGCTTTGCCCAGTGTTATGTCTCATATTTGGGTGAAGCCAACATCTAATGACTGGTCATGGCAAGAATATAATTGCCTTCCCCTTCTTAGGAGGTTCAGGCTACTATAACAAAAGTAAACTGAGTGGCTTAAGCAACATACATTTATTTCTCATAGTTTTGAAGGCTGGGAAGGCCAAGATCAAGGTAGAAGTAGATCCACTATCCAGTGAGGACAAGCTTCCTGGCTTACAGCCAGCTTCCTTTCCCTGTGTCCTCTAGGGTGACTGATGAGCAAGTTCCAATCTATCCCTCTTCTTGTAAGAATACTAATCTCATCACTAGGGCTTGACCCTCATCTAAACCTAATTATCTCCCAAAGGCTCCATCTCCTAATACCATTGGGGGTGGGGATTACAAAATGAACTTTGGGGGGACACAAACATGCAGTTCATAAGACCCTCTAAATTCTATTCAGAATAATTCAGAAGGACCACCTCCAGCTCCAGAGTTTCCTGCTGATTGGATGAGATGTTTGCTACAATTACAACATATTTTAATATCTTTCTCTGCCTGAACCTGCTTTCTTTACTCCCTTACATAGCGTTTGTGTGGGAAAGATCCAAGAGTCTGATGCCACCCTTGTGTTCACACAAAGAATCTTGTGTTCATTGCAGGACACGCAGGCAGGCTTGCAAATGAGGATGCATGCAAAGAGCTCAGAGCACTGCCAGCATGTTCCTGTTCCATCTGTATGGGACACACGTAAACTTTTCTTGGAACTGCCTAGCTCTTCTTGCATCAGTGAGCCCCAGGCACTCCTCCAGCTTTCTGTATTTCACACCCAAAGGAGCAAGGATTTGCTCCTTCCGCTGCACTGTGATGTAGGGTTCATGCAGCCTCCCTGCTTGTACTTGAGCTGCAGGCGGACCTGAGAGCCACAAGAGACTGACACATTGCAAGCAGCTAGATCTGGTGCATTCTCTCTCTCTCCTAAGTAAATGCCTGCACTGCAGAGCCTCCTGTACATGTTTTCTATTCTCAGTGACCTCAAATCACACACCAGTCTCTTCCCTGGGTGGTACAAATGTGCCTTTGACCTTGGTTGAACTCATGTTGTATTCTATCCTGGGACACAGCCCAACTCCTTAGTGACAGAAATTTAGCACAGCGAGCAGGGTCCCTTGGACAACATGGGTCCCTTCGACACCACGGCATAAAGGAAGAGTAGGGGTTCATTCCCATCCCAGGGTTGTGCCTGCTCCCTGGGAGGGGAGGGGTGGCGAGACCCTCGGGAGGACTTAGGTTCACTTTTGCCTGCTGCCAACAAATGAGACATCCCTGATGGTAGGGTAGATTCCAGTGAGGCCCGGGACTAGCAGTGCCTGGGAGATGCTTCAGTCTGGATCCGCGGATAGCAGATTCAACACCTTGTCAGATCCAGCCCTGGGCTACACAGAAGCCTCTCCGTTGGCTCACAGCTGGAACTGTGTGGTGCCACCCTTGCGATCAGCTGACAGGGAAGGAGACGGGCGGCGTTGTCTCAAAGATGTGATAACTGGCTATGTAAGCATGTATTAAACGCCGACTGCCACTGCAGGAGAACCCCACTTCGCCATGGCTGTGGCAATGAGGGGACGTTGTCTCAAAGGCAGATCCTCAAGTGGGAACCCAGATTACCCACTTTTACTGTGCAAAGGGAGGTAATAGCAAGTGAATTGGCTAACTGGTTAGCATCTTGGAAGAAAAAAAAATCACATGCACACAAAATGAACACGGAAGCTGGGGAACAAAGAAGTCCTTAGAATAAGCATGTAGATGTGGCCTATGAGAATGGCATGGCAGTGACACATCTTGACCTGAACTGATACATATTTTGGGTATGACCATGCCTTTCTTGTTTATGGCACTTTGTCCCTCACTATCTGAGGATGTGGATTGTTTGACTCATCAGGACATTATTCCATATAATATCACATTATAACAGGTAACCCTCTTTAACGCAAAGGAGGGAGGCCGTGCATACGTGTACATGGGACCCATTGCTTGTATCATATGCTTTAATATCCAAAAGCTGCTGGCCCCTTAGAGTACATGAGTTGAAACGTAAGGGATGAATGTACAAGTGAGCCCAACACTGACCCACATGGAGAATTTGGGTTCTCTTACGCACAGTTTTAGGAACTATGTATGTGGAGATCCTGGTTCCCCTAGAGGGATCCACTGGGAATGCAGTCAGTGTCCCATTCAGCTTTACACTACGGCAAACCACCTCCTAATTTCTAGACTTCTCTTGTCAAGAGACAAGAAGGTGATGGAGAGTGAAATAATTTACTCTGATTACCAGGATGAAGTTGGGTAGTTTTTCTTCAATGAGAACAGGAAGAAATATGTTTGAAATGCAGGTGATCTGCTAGTGTAGCACCTGATACCTCTCTGCTTAATGTTAGTAGCAAATATGACAAAAGTATTTCTCATTATCTTATAGATATAATTCATCACATAACTCCAAGTTAAAAAAATCTCCATTGGCTTGCATAAATTCATTTGTACCCTGTTCTTCACAAATACAGAAAATATATATGGCAACCCACTGTGCAGCAAAAAATAATCTGAAGGCCCTGGGTAGGGATGCAAAGCTGTAGGAGAAAAATAATTTATGCTTATACATAAATAGTTTTCCCTTTCACAAAAACATTAGTCTGTGTGTGAAACAGTGAAAGTCTTCCCATTTTGATCTCTGGAGAAATCTAAGCAGGGATAGCAATGAGTTTGTGTACACGAGCTCTGTCCAGACACTGATTCAGTGTGGATTCTTTTTTTTTTTTTAAAGATTTTATTTATTTATTTGACATACAGAGAGAGATTACAAGTAGGCAGAGAGAGACAGGGAGAGGAGAAAGCAGGCTCCCCGCTGAGCAGAGAGCCCGATGTAGGCCTCGATCCCAGGACGCTGAGATCATGACCTGAGCCGAAAGCAGAGGCTTTAACCCACTGAGCCACCCAGGCGCCCCAGTGTGGATTCTTGATGTGTCTTCTTCTGTGTCAGGCACTGACAAGGTGTCTGGCAGCTTCACCCAAGGCTCAGTAAGTAGCTGGCTACTCCCTCTGAAATGATGGCTGCCTCAGCCAACCCTCTGTCAGAGAGCAGTGATGACTGCCAGGGAATTTGGAGTCAAGAACAGCATATGGTACCATCCAAGACAGAATCTGCAAGCAAGGACATTGCTGAGCACTGATGCTCTAACAGTGGGAAAGGATCAATGTCACACTGGGTTTGATGGGCTAGTAGTATATCGTGGCATCAATAACATATATGAAATCTATATTATTTGTGTGTAAATGATGATCACTGGGCCAAAGGATATATGCATTTTATATTTTACAATTTGTTCCAAATAATGCTCCACACTATTTCACCCACTTACAGTCCCAGCAACAATTCTTGGTGTGTTTCTCTCAAATACTATTATCAATATTATTAAATCATTATGTCATCATTTGTGACACATTTCCTCCTTTATTTTGCATTTCTTTTTATTGTGAAAAAAGCACCATTTTAGATGTTTGTAAGTTCTCCATTTTTTGTTTCATTTTGTTTTCCCCTTTGAATTATCTTTTGGCAATAGAGTTTTTCTTTATCTTTTGGTTTTTTAAGAATTCTTGGCATATTAAGAGAATTAGTTCTTTGCCTTTTGCATGTGATATAAAATCATTGCCTAGCTTGTCACTACTTTTTGAATTTTAATATACTATTATCTGTGCTTCAGTTTTCTGTCCAATAAAATGTAACAAAATATAGTCAAATCTCTCACTTTTGTGAGATTTATCATCTTCTTGAATATGTTTCCATGTCTAAAAATGTTGTTTCCATTCCAAATTTGTCATTTTAAAATCCATGTTTTTTCTTCTAATAACCTTTTCTGGTCTCATTTTGGCATTTAAATATTTGATCCATCTGGCATTACTTCTGATACAAGTAGTGAGGTTCCAAGTTACTTTTCTACAAATTGTTAGCCAGTTGTCATAATGAATACTTAATTTTCTCCCAAATAGTTCAAAATGTTTTCATGTGTACCTATGGAATTTTCATACATATTTGGTTCTATTTTTGATCTTTCCATTATATCTAATTACTATATTTATGTCTCCATAAGTTAGTTTCAAATTAGGGTAATTTTTGTACCATTACGTTTAAATAAATAGAAAGGTTAATTTTCTCTCTTTATTCTACTTTTTTTTTCTGAACACTATTTACACATATTTCAAAATAATTCTTTGCATGATTATTTTTCCACAGGTATCTTGCCTTATTTGTTAAAAGTAGCTTCTAGAGGAAGAGGTTATAGTTGCTGTTGCAATGTCATTTGTGTATAAATGTATTTACTAAAGATTAATATATAGCATAGGAAATCTTCATATGAAAGAAAAAGTAGCATGAATTTCCATTTATTCAAATATTTTTATGTGTCAGATTAGTTCATGTTCTGGAGATGTAAATAGTATTTGTTATATACACACCTACAGTTTTTACCGTGAGTACTGTTAAGGGGAAAGATTAGCCATTTTATTTGTTATTTTTGACATACAAAAAAGCATCTTTGGCCCTTTTTATTTTAAAGTTAGTAAATTTGATAAATGGCCTGTTTCTAGTACTTTTACAGTTTATTTTGTTTCAGTCTTGAAATACAAGAAATTATTTTTTCTCTCCCTTCTAATATTTATAAATCTAACTCTTCCCTTTTGTAGAGGTACTCTGAGTCAATCACTGTTAATTTGGTAAATAATAGTTCATACTACAGATGGAGCTAATCATAAGGCTGAAATTATATACATATTTTATTATATACCCGGTATCTATCAAATTCTACTTCAATTATATCAAAATTTATAAGGAATATTAATTTTTATTTTCTAACATAGTATATTACAATAGCTAATTTTCTAGTTTGATTTTTCTTATATTTGTGAAATAAATATTACTTTTTTGTTTTATAATATGTGTTAATATATTTCTTGGTGTTTATTTTCCAATATTTAATATTTCCATTTAAATCCATGAGTGAAGTTAGGTTTTCTACTACTATTTTTGCCATGTGAAGTATATAGGTTAGCATCACAGATGAATTTGGGAACCTTTAGTCTACTGTGCAGTGTGGCATTTTAAATTGTACTGGAATTATCTCATTCCTGGAATAATAATTCATTGAAATCATTCACTGATGAAAAAAACTTCTTGTCCTCATTCTTGAGGAATATCATTCCTTGAAATTTCTCAGTAGTTTCAGACAATTATAAATATCCTTTGTCTTAAGATACAGTTTGGAAATCTATGTGTTCCTAAAAAATAATCATCATCAGATCATTCCAGTTTCTTTGCATAACACTGAGCAGATGGTACTTTACATTTATTTTAATTCTATCTGTATCTATATGTTTTTATTATTTTTTATGGCACATTTTCAATATTCTTGGGCTCTACTGTTTTTCTAGAATAGAAACACTGTAGCTTATATATTCTTCCTTTTTTATCAGATTATTGCTTCATTCATTCATCTATCTATTCATTTAACAAATTGTTTGTCCACCTGCTATGATACTATTATATGTGCTTGAGATAAATCAATAAGCAAAACACAACAAGGTCCCCACACAGTGTTAAGTTCCACTTTAGGGATTTGGGAAGATGGGGGCAAAAACATAATAAGTACTCTCTCTCTCTCTCTCTCTCTCTCTCTCTCTCTCTCTCTCAAATAAATAAATAAAATCTTAAAAAAAAAAAAGGGGGTTGGTGGATCAGTTGGTTAAGTGTCTGCCTTCAGCTCAGGTCAAGATCTCAGGATCCTGGGATCAGTCCCACAACCAGCAGCTCCCTGCTCAGTGGGGAGACTGCTTCTCCCTCTTCCTCTACCACTCCCCCATCCTTGTGCACTCTCCTTCTCTCTCACTCTCTGTCTCTAAAAAATAAATAAAAGCTTTAAAAAAACATGATAAGNTCAGTCCCACAACCAGCAGCTCCCTGCTCAGTGGGGAGACTGCTTCTCCCTCTTCCTCTACCCCTCCCCCCTCCTCGTGCACTCTCCTTCTCTCTCACTCTCTGTCTCTAAAAAAATAAATAAAAGCTTTAAAAAACCATGATAAATAAATAATACAGAATATTTGAATGTGACAATTGCTATGGAAAGAAAGAAATAGAGCAGGGAAAAGAAGGTGAATGTGATGTGTGGAGGTGGTGCAAGGAAAGTTTGCAACATTAAACAGGATGGCAGCATTAGTCCCCTGAGAAGGTGACATTGAGCAGAAACTGGGAGGAATTAAAGGAGGCTGTCATGCAACCACCTCAGAAAAGGCAGAAGGAATCTACAGTGTAAGGTCTCAAAGGGAAGGCATAGTGGAATATTAAGGAACATCAGTAGCCAGTGAGGCTAAAGCTGTGTGATCAAGGGGAAAGGTAGCAGGGGATGAGGTCAGAGAATTAACAAGGGGGTAAATTATGGGAGGCTTTATAAGTCCTTCCAAACTTTTATCCTCTGAGAGAATTGGACAGCCAATGGAAAGTTTGAATGGAAGCGTCATATAAACTGACATTTTTAAAAAGTAATTTTTAGAAAGTTTATATTCACATTAATTTTATAAAAACAGAAAATTACAATGGAAAATTCTTCTTTTCCATTGAAAAACTTTTCTATTGAGGAATATTTTAATTTTCCTTTTGCCTTTGATATTTGCTACTACTTTTAAAATTTCAGTAATTTGATTTAAGAAGCAGACTACTTCTTTATTGCCTGTGATAGTTATATTACACATCAGTTTGGTTGGGCCAGGGTGTCCAGGTATTTGACCAGACATTATAATGGGTGTTTCTGTCTTTTTTGTATGAGTTTAACATTTAAATTGATGAACTCTGAGTAAAGCCAAAGTCCTCCATAATGTGGGTGGGCCCTACTCAATCAGTTGAAGGCCTTAATAGAACAAAGATTGATCTCCCCTAAGCAAGAAGAGATTCTACCACCTGACTGCCTTTGGACTTTGAACAGCAACTCATCCCTGAGTTTGGAGCCTCCTGGTTAGCTCCATCAGATTTTGGATTCAACAAGTCTCCATAACTGTGTGAGCCAATTCCTTAAAATAAGTCTCTATATCCATATCCTATTGGTTCTCTTTCTCAGGAGAATCCTCAGTAATAACTGAACTAATTTTTAAATGAGATCAGTTGTAAGTGGTTCAGTAATTTGTTGAAGCATGTTGTGGAGAGGGGCAAAGGGAATGATCTACAGCAACTAGCAATTCAGGAATATTGTTTAAAATATTTGCTCACTGACTTTGCCTTGCTCCTACATCTGCCCTTGGCTTTTAGCATTCCTCCCCATTCGGTTCTCTGCAAGGTACTCTTAGTGATGTTCCATTTGATGCTTTAAACTGTTTACTCTTTTAAATCTTGATCACCTGGCTCCCGTCAGCAATTGCCAAGTCAAAAGTCACAGTTCCCTTTTCCTTTAGCCTGTCTCATCTCACAACCATTTCTCAGAATGAGATTGTTGGAGAATAGAAACTGAAAATGTCCCATGTCCTTGCTGGATGTGGTTAGTCCCTTTTTGGTGTCCTATACTTCTCTACCATAGTCTTGAACCTTGTAGTTCAAAGCAAATAATTGCAGAATGGTTCTTCTGTTTCCTTTACTTTCTTGGAAAGTCCCCAAAGGTAACACATATGTGCATGTGTGCTCTTAAAATCTTTCAGCTTCATCCAAACTTTACTGAAATGTATCATAATTCTTGTTTTTACTTGTGCAATTGTCCTACTGTAATTCAAAAAATGAATTTAGGGCACCTGGGTGGCTCAGTCGGTTAAGCAGCTGCCTTTGGCTCAGGTCATGATCCCAGGGTCCTGGGATCGAGTCCCACATCGGGCTCCCTGTTGGGCAGAGAGCCTGCTTCTCCCTCTTCCTCTGCCTGCCGCTCTGCCTACTTGTGCTCTCTCTCTGTCAAATAAAAAAAAAAAAAAGAAAAAAGAAAAATGGATTTAGTCTTTAAGTTGTTTTCTGTCAGTTTTAGAAGATTAAAGCTCTTCTTTTGTAAGGCCGCCCATGGAAAAATTTCTCCCTGAGATATAGTTCTTGCCCCTAAGTAACAAAATACATCGTGATCACTTTTCTATAAAAACAACACAAACAAAACTTTTAGACATTAACTTGTCAGAAATGAACTCATTGCATGTTCAAAATACTTATGAAATACGTGTTAGTACCTCCATTACCAGACAACTGAAGATGATAAAATTAAGTAAATGTAATATAGCTGTGATATGCATGATTTGGAACTGGATATTTAAATTCTAATCCCGTGTTTTTTCTATGCTGCCATGCTAGATTTCTCACTTGTTCCATGTCAGATATTCTTAATTCTGAGCTGATCCAGACTTTTCACTAAACCCTCAATGAGAGTTCATGAATTATCTCAAGACTTATCTCCAAGTCTTATTTTTGAACAAATCAATAAATAAGATAAAAACAGAAGTTAACACACAATAAAAGCAACACAATAGAACTCACCAAATTGCTAAAAGTAGCCTTCTGTAGAAAATATTGTATGGGATAAGTTTTCAGTCTAGGCATTGCTTATAGCTAAAGTACTTGGAAACAGTTTGGACAAAAAGTTCCCTTTTCCTTTACCTTGTCTCATCTCACATTTATTATAATTCAGGACGAAATTCAGGACATTTATTATAATTATTCATTGAATTTCTCTTTCTCAGTACCATTGATCATACTAAGAAAAATAGCTGAAACTTTTTAGCATTTACTTTGTACCAGGTATTGCTTTAAGTGCTTTGTATACATTAAATAATTAAATCCTCAAAAAATAGCATAAAGTAGATACGATTATGATACCTGTGTCACTGACAAGGGCATTAGATCATAGGGATATCAAATAACTCATCCAAGGTCAACACTTGGTAAGATCCCAAGCTAGGCAGCCTGGCTCTAAAATGACAAAATATATTTATTTCTGAGTTTTCTAAATAGGCCATAAAATAAATAAATGATCATATATAAACTTGTATAACTTTAATAAAAAAGGAAGATCATTCCCACCAACAGTGTAAGAGGGTTCCCCTTACTCCACGACCTCATAAGACAATTATCATATGGTTTCACTCATATTTGGAACATAAGGAATAGCACGGAGGACATTAAGGGAGGGAAGGGAAAACTGAAGGGGGTGAAATCAGAAGGGGGACAAACCACGAGAGACTGTGGACTCCAGGGAACAATCTGAGGGTTTCAGAGGGGGAGGAGATGGGGGATGGGGTTGCCCGGTGATGGGTATTAAGGAGTGCATATGTTGAATGAGCACTGGGTGTCATACACAAATAATGAAACAAGAAACACATCAAAAACTAATGATGCACTGTATGGTGACTAACATAACTTAATTAAAAAAAAGCAGGATCATTTAGAAAAGTTAGCATTAATACCTCAAAATAATTTTGCAAGTTAAATTTAGGTATAAATATAACTTCAACAGATTAAATTAATTCTAAAAGCAAAGGCAACCACAGTTTTTCCTGCAGGTTATAGAAAAAGAAAATTGAACAAGACTTGTCACTGCTAATAATGTCCACTGGAATAATCCAGCTTAACCATAATGGCTCACAAATGGAAGGGATAGAAGTGAATTAATTAACTATAAATTTTTAAAATAATATCCTAAATTTGGGTATTTTTTTAAAAAACTCTGTTCATATATAATTGGAAGGTTTGCATTAAAATAGTTAGCCGGTTTTATTCATGCTTTATAATTGGACATTGTGTTACATTATCTGCAGGTAAAATTTATCTGTACATCCATCATAGAGGAAAAAAGGAAAAAGAAATTACTTTTTTAAAAGTATACCCAGTAGTCTTTGCTACAAATTTTAATTAGCCATTTTGCTTTGTTCTGTTTTGTTTTGTTTTGTTTCTGACCATTCACTCTTCTATCGCCACCTTAACAAAGGTGAAAAAGTCAATCTAAGCATTTCTTAAAACATGAAGACTTTATTAAATAACACATTTTTTATTGAGATACAGAATATACAAATGGACAATGACCAGATAATATATAAAAATAAAACTCTGAAACATCCTACCTGCCCCCCCCAATCTACAACACCCAGTCCAGTAAACCAAGCCATTTTTTTCTAACCAACTCCGGAAGCCAGCCTACTCTCTGTAAGTCTGACTTGACAATAACCCTTGTAGTAACAGACCTCATATGGCCATAAGTCGAAAATATCTGATAGTTTCCCTAATTTCTAAACCCACTTTAAACTTAAAGCCAAACAGGGAAAGCCAAATACACACGCCTAATCAATCACATATGATGACCCACTTCTCATTAGCCCACCTTTGACTTCTCCACACCAATAACCTCCAATCAGGGCATACGTGATTGTTCTATCATAAAGCTTTCCCACCCCCTGCCTAATTTGAGCCTACCAAAATGCAAGTGACAGGTGGCCGACTCTCTTACCATAGCTAGCTCTGAATAAATATCCTTTGCTTGTTCCTATTTGGTTGGTCTTCATTTATTTCCACATTAGATATACAAATTCATATAATTTCAAACCATTCTGCTGAACCCAAAATACCCCTGTTTATATTTATATGTTGAAACATATGAGCCATTTTTGTTAGTCCAAAAATATGTTGGGCCATATTAAAGGGTAGAAATTGCATTCTGAAAGAGTAGTTATAACCAGTTCCCAATTAACATGAAACTTGAAAGAAAGGGAAAAAATAGTGCATAATCCTTAATTAAAGCTTAGTAAGCATGATAAATTTTTGTATGTAAGAAATTTTTCTTTTGAATGAGAGAGCTTGAAAGAGTGAATAACAAAAATAATTCTAATCAGTATTTATTGAATACTTATGTGTTTGGCAATGTTTTGAGCTCTTTATTGTATTATTTCTTACAATCTGTACAGTAACACAGTAAACTAAACATTTTTATATGTGTGAAAACAGGTTCAGAAAAAATTATTTTTTTTCCAAGATCACGTATTAGAATATCCAAGAAGTGAGACATGAGTAGAGAACTGTTTGATGTCCCCCTAACTCTTGCCTTTAATTACTCTCTTAAAGTGTTACCATTAACTCAGTGCTACAGTGTACCATCCACTCGGGTCTATAATACATTCAAGGTCAAGAGCAAATAATATATGAAACCAGAATCCAGTTAGTTCTACTAGAGCTGTGCTCTTATCACTATATTATACCACTCTGTACTATATAAAAATATTCACTCATCTCTGACTAATTTTTTTTCATGAAGTACAGGCAATTATATATTTCTGGCTGCCAAAATTATCTAATGAAAACAACTAGATTAAGATGGTAGATAAAATAACCCTAATTTAGTATCTCTCAAAGTGTGTCCCTAGTTTAGCATGATTGGTATTAACTAGGAATTTCTTTGAAAGGAAGTGTTGGCACCAGGGCCTACTGAATTATAAAATCTGGTGGTGAAGTACAGCATTGTGAAGTTTGATAATGGAAATCTGATGTTCACTAAAGTATCTGAATCACTTGCCTAGTATTTGAACACCAGCAGAAATAACTCGAGTTAATTATGGTGTCTTAGGTTCTAGTTGTCCTCCATTATTGGTTCTTTAATACTAATTTTGTAGTTAAACTTTTAAAACTGTATCATATGTTAACATTCCCTTCTGTCTTTAACTTGCCCATTTATTCAGCAAATGTTTATGGAGTACCACACATACAGTTATGGCTCCTGCCCCACAAAAGTTTACAATAGAAAAGATGAGATACACAAACGAGTCAGTCATAAAAATAGAGTATGCTTTGTGCTCTATGGAATAAGAAAAGTACAGTATGGGTTGCTTATAGCATGTTGCTCAATTTCTTTTAAAACTTCAATTATATCTCAGTACCTACAAATTATACTCTGGAATCTTGACAAGCCAAGCCTAAATAAGTCCTCTTTCTATTAGCCTATGTAAACTCCAACTTCAGTCATTACACTTGTATACATTCTGCAAATCCTTTTCTCTTCTCATCTTCCTCCCAGAAATGATCTCCAACATGGTCCCTGCTGCTTTATTTCCCACCCAACAGAATAGATCCATGAGACATTCAAAAAATGACTTCTGATCCCCATGTTCCATGCTCTACGTTATTTTCTAGACTTATCTCCATCGCTTCTCCCTTGCACTTCTTATTCTATAGCCTTAGTTATTATTATTTTTTCTTTTTTTAAGTTTTTATTTAAATTCCAGCTAGTTAACATACAGTGTAATATTAGTTTCAAGTGTACAATATAGTGATTCAACACTTCCTTTCAACACCTGGTGCTCATCACAGCAAGTGTGCTCCTTAATCCCCATCACATATTTGCCTTTCTCTTTTTTCCCCCTTTGCTCATGTGTTATTATTAATTTTAATTTCAGAATATTTATTCACACTATTCTCTTAGCTAAGAATGACTTTTGTCATAATACAACTTCTCAGTAGCATGTCCTATTTTTAAGGCACAATGTAAATCCCCTTTTCCATAAAGACTCCTTATCAGAAAGGATCCTCCCCAGAAGTTGTTCTAGCACTTATGGCTTCTAATACATACATAATATCAATCATCTACTGGGTTAAAAAATTGTGGAAGATTTATGTACAGAACTCACCTCCTTTACTAAATGGTAAATAGCTGGAAGGCCAACCTGAGTTTTATATATCTTTAAATTCTTTGTATAACCTAGCATCATATTTTGCATATGGGCAAGTTATGACAACCTGTAATAATTATTTATTTTATTCTTTGAAAATTTGTATCTTTCTTTGACTTTTTAAAAAAGGTAATATTGCTTCTGATTTTTAAAAATATGTAATTGTAGAAACATAATTATAGATAAGAATAATAACAAAACGACTGCATGTATTTCCTCTAGCAAAAAACGAAAATAGTTAATATTTTGATGTATCTTCTATTTTTTAATGCCTCTGTATATTTAGATCTATAGATTTTCCTATCCAGTTTCACATAAACTTTGGTGTTGAGGGGTGCCTGGGTGGCTCAGTCATTAAGCGTCTGCCTTTGGCTCAGGTCATGATCCTGGGGTCCTGGGATTTAGCCCCACGTCCGGCACCCTTCTCGGCAGGAGGCCTGTTTCCCCCTCTCCCACTCCCACTGCTTGTGTTCCTTCTCTCGCTGTCTCTCTCTCTGCCAAATAAAAAAAAATAAAATCTTAAAAAAAATAGCTTTGGTGTTGAGTAAATTTATTAGGAGCAAAATTGTCACACATTTCCTTCAATGCATCCCTTTCTTCTTACTTCTAGAGATAGCTCTCCCCCATTTTCATTGGAATTATTGAGTAAAATGATGTGGTCTCTTGCATTATTTTATATTCTCATTGCAAAAAGAAGAGCTACTTAATTAAGATTTGACTGATCTGACTTATTGACAAAGGCTTAGCAAAGACTAAAATATTAATCAAAATCAGGTTTATTATTGGGGAGAGGACCACCATTTTTTAAAACTTTTACTGATACATAATTTACATACCATAAGATGCATTCCTTTAAAATAATGTTTTCTTGTAGTGTAGTCACAATGTTGTGTACCCATCACTACGATAAAGTTTAGAATATTTTCATCACTCCTAAAGGGAAAAAAAAAAGTCATTTCCCACCTCCCCTCCACCAACCCTTGGCAACCACTGATCTACTCTCTGTCTCTATGAGTTCGCCTATTCTGGACATTTCATAAAAACGGAATGTTACCATCCTTGCTCTTTCATGATTGTCTTACTATAATTAGCATAATCTTTTCAGCGTTTGTTCTTATTGTAGAATATATCAATACTTCATCATTTTTATGCCTGAAAACTTTCCATTTTATGGATATACCAAATCCATTGTTTATCATTTGTATTAGTTGATAGACACCTGGGGTGTTTCCACTTATGGGCTATTATCAGTAATGGTACTATAAACATTTAAGTAAAAATTTTCGTACAGACATATGTTTTCTTGATTCTGGGTAGAATCTCTGAGCCACTACTCTAGTGTTGAGTGTGGACAGTGGTTTTCTTTTCTCAAAGTGATCCCTGCTTTAAAAGCAGAGCTGTGGGCGTGGTAGACTCTGATCTTCCCAACTTTCCTTGCCTTAATGATCTCTGATCCATGTGTGAGCTGGGGTGAGGGTAATTGGGTGCCCTCACATTCTTAGCCTGTCTTACATGAATAAAACTTCTTCTTATGAGTGGAGATGATTAGATGAAGAGAGCTCCAGGTCTCTGAGCCTTCCTTGCCTGGAGTAAAACTTCTGCCACTTGGAACTGAGAAGACACTGTAGCCCTCAAGTGAGAGCTGAGGGAAAATGGAGCTCTGTGTTTTTGGCTGCACCTGCCTGGGGTAGAGCTCCCATCATGCTAAGCTCAGGGAGTGAGAGAAAGGAGGTTGCCACAGACTCTCACTGTTTTTATGATAATTTGGTACATTTTCTCAAATAAATACTTCCCCATTTTCTTTATGCCCTTAGGAAAATTCCTAGGGACTCCAAATAGTTGCTATATTTTATAATATTCACCAGTGGTGGTTATTTCTATGGGGAGAGGGTTTACAGAGCTCCTAAGCCACTATTCCTGACAAACTTCAATAGGATCACCATTTTTTTGAATATTTTCTCTTTCCAGATACTATGCTAAGTTTTGTTTGTAAATAAGTACATGAAACTCTTCTACCATAACATTAATACACTTACCTGACAGACATAAAACCTGAGATTTGTCCATAACTAGTGAGCATTAGTGTTGGAATTTAAATCCAATTTTTCTCAATCCAAAGTTCATGCCTTTAAACACCATGTTAATTTATACAGAGCACAGTGTGATGTCTAGAAGATTACAATCTGGGCAGCTTCCAAACATTGACCTTAGAAATGAGGCTTTATGAGATAAAACGTTGGGCACATGGGGAATGGTTCAACCAGGTAGAGAGACAACAAAGTGATTGCTGGTAAGTAACCAAGAAAACTCAACTCATTTTTACATTTTCGTCAGGGTTACCGACTTCTAGCAATTGCTTTGGGCTTACTGAAGTGGAATAGAAAATACGCAAAGGCATGTAACTGATTATATAACAATTTTCAGATTCAGCAAAGCACTTCAAATTGCCTACCTGTCTGAAAATGACTACAAGGATATTATAATCTGTACAGAAGCNATATAACAATTTTCAGATTCAGCAAAGCACTTCAAATTGCCTACCTGTCTGAAAATGACTACGAGGATATTATAATCTGTACAGAAGCAGATTCTTTTTTTTTAATTTTATTTTTATTCTTTGCCCAAGGGGTACAGGTCTGTGAATCATCAGGCTTACATCTTTCACAGCATTCAGAAGCAGATCTTAATACAGCCAAAACTTTTCACTAGGAATGCAGCACTTAAACCCATCAGACAATTACTATTATTTCTTCGAGTTATGTCAAATGATAGACAAGGATTTAGAGGGAAAAAATTGAAGAACCCATAAACATTTAAGAAGGATTAATTTACAGACCAGGATATACATTCTTCAGTGTCAGCTCCAGAGTAAATTAGCATATAAACATTTTGAGATACGGTTCTTACCCACTGACCATACCAGCCTCAATGACAGTGTTGGTGTCTGAAACTAGATCCTGAAACAGAGTATTTTCCATTGATAAGACAGATACAACAGTGGTTCATATTCTATGCCATGCTATTATTTTTTTAATTCCTTTTAAACCAAATATTACAATAGCTAGCTACTATGTTATGGACATTTTGTCTGATCCTCAAAACAAGGTCAAGAAGTTGATACATGATATTCTCCTTTTGCAGATATGAAACTAAGATATCCAAACTAGTGAGTAGCAGAGCCAAATCTCAGAGCTCCAACTCTAAAATCCACTCCTGTTACCTCTGTCCATGTCTCTGGTTCACAGTAGCAAATGACATACTGGGTTACTTTAAAGTGACTTACAGTCCTTATTTCTCTTTCTCGTAACAGTGATATTGCTATGTCAAAGCAGGCACTTTTTAACAGTAGGTGATTAAAGAAGGAGGAAGTGACTTATTTCTATAGACAAGGGGGAAAAAAGCTCTCTATCCCAGGCTCTTTGTGCACAGGAAGTGTGTGTCTTATTACAAAGTCACTATCAAGAGTCCTTTGCATGGCTGCCTCATCTAACATCCGGCTAAAAGCAAGAGGATCAGGAGTGGTTCTAAGGATGGCTATAATAATGCTGCAGAGCTGGTCTATTACTAAGGCTGAGATTGTTTATGGGGCTCCCCCAATTACTTGTCATAAAAGCAAACTGGATTCCATTTCCCTAGTGCAATTAAACCAGAAATAGCAGGGGCTTTTGTTGACTCTACTAGGTTTAATTTAGTAAATTAGAGCTTTCTTTTCTTTTCGTTTCTTTCTTTCTTTTTCTTTCTTTCTTTCTTTCTTTCTTTCTTTCTTTCTTTCTTTCTTTCTTTCTTTCTTTCTTTCTTTTTTTTTTTTTTTGTATTGGGGTCTTCTTTAGCAGTCCAACATCAACTTGGTTTAAAATAGCTTTTTGACAACAACCCTAACACCCAATGTGAGTTTATTCAGATATACGGCCCCTAAGGAGAGAAATAAAGTTAAATGAAGTGATAAGGTGGGGCCCTAATGCAATAGTACTGATGCCCTTGTAAGAAGAGAAAGAGACAGGTTTCGATATCTCCCTCTCTCTCTCTCTCTCTCTACATGTATGGACACAATAAGAAGGCAGTTGTCTATAAACCAAGAAGAGAAATCTCACCAGAAACCAACCTTGCTGGCATCGTGATCTTGGACTTCTTCCTCCAGAACTGTGAGAAAATAAATTTTGGTTGCCTATACCACCCCATCTGTGGTACTTTGTTATGGTCACCCTAGCTGAATAATACAGTGGCTGAGAGCAGATTTAAACTTACAAAAATTTGTTGTTTGTTTTACTAGCGTCTATACTACTACTACTACTACTACTGCTGCTGCTGCTATTACTACGGCTTTGCGTTTAAATATTTTTAGACCCAAGGCTCAATAACAAACATTATATTTTAAAACACTTCAGCTTCTTCCTACCTGCCATTGTAAAAAATCATTTGAATTTAAAATCTCAAAATGCAAAATGCTGCATCTACTTTCAAGGGGAGAAAAACAATTTTACGGAAACTTTTTAATTTGTCTTGGTATCTATCTGGTTCTAATGAAGGAAAAAATAAGAATTTTGATTATTTGAAGAGATTATTTTAAAACAATAGAAAGAAGCTAATATAGATTTACTTCACAGAAAAACCTTCATAGAAATGGTAAATCTTCAGCTAAGTCTATCAAAGTACTGAAAAGGAGAAATTAGAATGATTCACAGTCGTCCGTAAAGCATGATCCTTACCTAAAAGAACTCCTTTACCTATCAGAAATTTCAACATAAACAAAAATAAAATTGATAGGACAAAAAGAAATATTTCACATGCATGAATAAGACTTTAAAAATTACCCCTTTGAACTTATTTTGGATTACAATCACCTAAGAATAAAACTTACACCAGTGACATAGAAATTATTTAATAGAGACAATCTACAACCATCAAAACCACAGACACAGTACAGTATGATTAAAAGAATCGTCTAGGGCTCCTGGATAGCTCAGTGGGTTAAGCCTCTGCTTTCGGCTCAGGTCATGATCTCAGGGTCCTGGAATCGAGGCCCGCATCGGGCTCCCTGCTCAGCGGGGAGCCTACTTCCCCCGCTCTCTGCCTGCCTCTCTGCCTACTTGTGCTCTCTCTCTCTGTGTCAAATAAATAAATAAAATCTAAAAAAATAAAATAAAATAATCATCTAGGCATTTGAGCTTTTAATTGTTTTTTTAGCTTCTACTTGATCTTGGACAGGCTGAACATTCTCAAGGCATAGGCTGCTACCACTGCAAACAGAAACAGCTCTCTTTATTTGACAAAACTCTTATTAATGAGAAATGAGTGGATGTATTCTGTAGTGTTTATGATTTCCTCTAGAAAGAGTCTTGATACATTTAAGGAATTTAATTGAGACCTCAGTTATAAGTTTTTCATGATGAAAGGATGCATGCTTTTTTCATTCATTCTTCATACTGAACCATCATCAGAACAAATAAATCGACACTGGAATATGAAGCTAGCTAATATCAATGTGGAAGTACATGTGCTAGTACTACACTAAGCGCAATCTCACAGCAGTTGCCCCATTGCTGCTTGCCGATATCCTATGAGGGAGAACATTCCCATCCACTCTCAGTAGCTGCATGTCTCAAGATGAGACAAGATGAGCGACGTCTCTCCCAAGAAAGAAAGAAAATATAAGGAAAAGTCAGAATATAGTTCAAGATAAAAGCTACTAAGGAGGAAGTCTTTCCTCAGATGTATACTGTTTACTGTTAGATAGAGCAAATATTCCTCTCAGAGTAGAAAGGTTAGTTATGCTAAATCAGATGATGAAACGAACAGTATTCTCACTGTTTGCTCATCCTGGCGGTCATAGCTTAGAGAAAAATTAAAATCAAAAGTGATATTGACAATTTAGATTAGGTAAGCCCATAGACACAATGTTAAAGTTAGTCTGGCATATTTTACAATTGCAATTAAAAATTGAGAAATTCTATGACTTTGTGTAAGTATACATACACAGAAATGCATATCTGCACCTAGACAGGAAAGTGTAATGTTAATCATTATACTGAAAATAGTGTCAAGAACTTCTGGATTATTCTTTTTCTTTTAATGTGAATTGACCAATATAATAAAAAGACCATTATTTTTTCTTATTGCAATTTCAGGATCAAAATGAAAATATAGAGACAGAGATTTAAAAAAAATCTACAACTCCCCCTCCTCTTAGCTCTCAAATTATGAATATTAAAATACACATCTATAACAATAAAAATATTTTTTCTTAAATATAAAATATAAAATAAGTAAATCTCTATTAGTAATATAGAGAGGGGCACTATGGGTGTTTGTCCCATTTCACTAAATACTTAACCAAAAACTGGATCATAACCAAAGCAATAGAAATTTCTATATGTAGTGTAGAAGGATTGGAAAGAACAAGTGTCAAAATTTACCCTTTGGCTGCCTTCATACACACTACACAACAGATCTTCAGATATTTAATTATGAAGTTTAGGAGCATTGTTTTAATGTTGAAGTATCTGTCTGTAATTCTGCTTATCCTCAATATTACTGTTAATGAATTGCTTGACTCTTATATCCTCTTTCTTCCTTGTTCCAATTTTCATTCTTTCTTTGCTTCTCTCTTTTTCTTTTTCTTTTCTACTTCTTTTTTTTCTTTCTTTCTTTCTTTTTCTTTCTTTCTTTTTCTTTCTTTCTTTCTCTTTCTTTCTTTTCCTTCCTTCCTTCCTTCCTTCCTTCCTTTATTCCTTCCTTTCGTTCTTTCCTCTTTGTCCTTCTTCTTCCTTTTTCAGAAACACTGAGCATTGTAATTCATCCTAAAAAGGCTTTATATGTTGAGGAAACAGCACTGTCTTCCTACATACCCCAAGACTCACGTTATTAGAAACTGAAAATGTTTAATAACTTATATTGTATCTTTAAAATATTCAAGAAAAATCTAAATAAACTCACCCCAGGTAAAGAACACCAAAAAAAAGTGTTTATAATTTTCTGAGCAGCAATACGTTTAGACATATCTAATAGTTTCTATTTGACAATTTATGCTACAACAACTACTGAATAGAAACTGCTTTTGTATCCAATTTAAACACATGAATGTTCTTCTCTTTACCCTAGAGCTTAAAGACAATTTACAGAAGTAGGCCAGTATGAAGTATTGCCACAATAAACTGTTCTTTTACTTCCCTTTTGTAGCAAAAATTAGGAATACACTGCAATGCTGTTGAGTCATAAAATATGTTAGCAATAAAACAAATAAAAGCTATCAAGTTTATTTAATTTCTACTGTTACTATCATTATTCAGAGACCTTTTTAAAGTCTCTCATATATTTGAAAGTAACTTATTTTGAAAAAATATGTCAAAGTTGGAGTAATAGATTTTTTCAAAATGCACACTTATAAAAAAACCTTTTTTATAAAACAAAATATAAGAAAGTTCCTCTACTTGTTTCACTGCAGAAAATATTATTTGAAAATTATTTTATTTTAAAACATAAATCCCAATGGGAATACTAGGACAATATTCTTGGTATTCTTTTTCAAACAATAGATACTGTTATTTGTTGTCATTAGATCAAGATCAATTATATGGAGCAATCCTGTATTAAGTAATGAAATTTATACTGTTACACTTTTCTCCATTGAAAATATTCAGTTGTTAGAATGCCAAAAATCAAGTCTTAATCATTTTTGTCTACTATACTATAATTTTCCTATTTTAAATATTAATATTGTGATAAAATATAGATAAACAGGGTTTTTTTGTAATTGACCCAAGTAACAAGAACTATTATTAATAGAAAAGGCACAAAGAGTAAAACTAAGGTGGCTAGGTGGCTTATCCAGGTAAGTGTCTGCCTTCAACTTAGACCATGATCCCAGAATTCTGGGAGCACGTCGGGCTCCCTGCTTCTCCCTCTCCCTCTGCCCCTCTCCCTGCTTGTGTGCTCTTTCTTTCACTCTCTCTCTCTCTCTCAAATAAATAAATAAAATCTTTAAAAAAAAAAAACAGAGTAAAACTGTAAGGGCAACAATCTTACACATTTAAACAATTATTTTCAAATTGTTAACTGTCATTTTTTAAATTAATGACACACTAATATCCTAGGTACTAGTTTCTAATTAACAAATATTTATTTATAATTTTACCAACCAATATATGGAAAATCTACAAATGGCATTTGGTATGAACTTTATTTTGCAAATTTGTTTCATCAGAAACTTCTGAATTTCCTTGGAGAATTAAATAATTTGACAGAAGGTCTCTAATCTGTCAACTGGGATCAAGGAGAACACATATTCTTTTTTGCGCAACTCTATTAACAGGTGTGAAGAATGATCCAGTGCAATGAGATAAAATGACACCCCATTATAGGGAGACAGGAGGGATTGGTAGGCTTTGAGTAACCTCTAGTTTCCCTGGAAATTCTCAAGTTTTCAAAAAATACTCAAGACAGAACACAAACACTCATAGGTAAAATTTCTCATAATGCAATAAAAGTCAAGAAACAATGACTAGAAAAACAGTATGCAATTTCCTGAAAAAAATTTTTAAAAAATAGAACTACTATATGATCCAGTAATTCTGCTACTGGGTATTTACCCAAAGAATATGAAAACACTAATTCAAAAAGATACATGAACCTCTGTGTTTATTGCAGCATTATTTACGATAGCCATTTTAGGAAAGCAGTCCAAGAATCTGTTGATAGATGAATGGATAAAGAAGAATCATGATGGATTATTACTCAGCCATAAAAAGGAATCTTGTCATTTGCAACAACAAGAATGGATCTAGAAATATAATGCTAAGTGAAATTAGTCACACAGAAAAAAACAAATACAATATTATTTTACTCATATGTGGGATTTAAGAAGCAAAACAAATGAACAAAGAAAAAAGAGAAACCAAAACCAAAACCAAAACCAAAACCAAAACCAAAAATACAGACTCTTAACTATAGAGAACAAACCAATGGTTACCAGAGGTGAGGTGGGTGGAGGGATGGGTGAAATAGGTGAAGGGGATTAAGAGTCCACTTATCATGATGAGCACTGTGTAATGTATAGAATTGTTCAATCACTGTATTGTACACCTGAAACTAATATAATAGTGTATGTTAACTATACTGGAATTAAGAGACAGACAGAAAGAAACAAAGAGGGAAGGAGGGAGGGAGGGAGGGGTGAAGGAAGGAAGGAAAGAAGGAAGAAAGGAAGGAACGAAGGAAGGAAGGAAGGAAGGAAGGAAGGAAGGAAGGAAGGAAGGAAGGAAAAAAAGAAGAAGTCAGTTGTTGGCAAACCAGGAAAAGGGCCTTAACCAGATACCATTTGCTGGCACGTTGATCTTGGACTTCCCAGTCTCCACAACCATGATAAATAAATTTGTTTAAGCCATCCAGTTTATGGCATTTGTTACAGCAGCCCTAACTGACTAAGACAGGCTGATTTAGATTTCAGTTACCATGGAATATTGCCTATAAGTAATTGTATAAATTTCACTACTAGGCCTTCATTCCATAATCATTATATAAATAACAAATGCTATTATAATCAGTGACCAATTATGTCACGACTCTCAAAGTCTGCTGATGATCAGTTGCTATGCAGCATTTATACAATGCATGCCCAGATAGTGAAGTATGCAATTGTGTTGCCTCCTGGCCCACCAGTAATAAACCAACAGGAAATTTTAAAAAATGAATAATCAGAAGAGGGAATTGGCCAACAAAGATGAAAGTCCAACAAAGAAATAAAGAGTGAAAGTGCTACATATGAAATTGGCTGTGATCAGAAGACAAGTGCCTGTGGGGATTATGACAAGCTTACTGTTTGAGAGACTTGCTATACAGCCAAAGGAACATAGTGAAGGCAAACTTATCAACATAAATGAAGAAAGTGATCATGTCTAAAAGGATGTTGAAGTCCTAGAGAAAGCAACACCAGCAAATAATTTCACATAAAAGTAATTCTTGGAAATACTTCACAGCATCAAAGGACAAAGGACAGATGTTGGAAGCCAATCCAAACTTAGAAAGGAGTGAGAAATTTCCTGAGACAATGAAGGTGCTTACTCTATATTGTATTGCATATTATAATGACATATCATTGTTAAAAGATCAGAAGGCAGCAAGTACTATTCAACTACTTGGCAAGTTTTTTACAAAGAAATAAAACACTTTAATTCTTAATGTTTCTAATCTCTAAATTACAGCATATAACATAAACACTAGTTTTATTATTTTTCCTTTCTCTATATACTTATAACCAATAATAAAATAGTTCTTAGTGTTTTGAAAAAATTTTTTAAAGATTAAACAACAATGTAATTTTCCCAGCGGATATTAAGTATGCTTTGTACAGTTTCAGCCTGTACAATCATTTTTATAATCCTAAGCTATTGTGTAAAGTAAGGACTGTAGATATCCACACATATATATATATATATATATTTATGTGTGTGTGTGTATATATATATATGTATGTATACACACAAATATTTCTGTATTTCTATATATATATTTATATAAATTAATACCATGACAGACTAAGTCATGAGCAAGTAGGGTAAAATGTCGGTCTCTGCACATTTCTTGATAGTATTAGTAATAAGGATGGGATGTGACATACCTGACTTCCTGAAGGAGAATGGATGAAGGCCTCATAAGCCAACGGGCAAGATCTGAGAGAAGTCTATCTAATCAGCATTGAAAATGATGACCAAACCATATGGTTGTCTGAGAAATAGATTTTCTTCACTTTCTTGCCTGTTAATGAAGAGGTAGATGTAGGTTGAGTCTCGGGATGGGTTCAAAAGGAGCTGCCCTGTTTGTTGCCCACTCTTCTCTGGGTGGAGGGACTTCCTCACCAAGCCCGCAGTCAATCTTGGTCTTCTCCACTGTCATAACTAGTACTGAGATTTGTCCTTCTGACCTTTTCCAGATAACAGAGATGTGTACCTACAGTGCATATAAAAGAAGAGAAATTCACAAATGTTATTAGCATAAACTAGAAGAATCGTTAGAATATTGACTGGTTCACTTCAGAGAGAAGGTGACAGGATGCTCAAGTCTTCTTGAGAAAGAATGTCATTCACCAGACAGTCTAACAGCTCGGGCATTCCTACATCCTGTTATGTCAACCTTAGGTACACTTGAACTTGATAGTTAAAGGTTTCCTTGTTTTTTGGGGGTTTTGTTGTGTTTTGTTTTGTTTTTTATTGTTAGGCTTTTGCAGTGGTTCCTGATTGCTATAAGTGGATTTGGGCTCTCCATGGAAAATTTCCCTAAGAAAGATAAACTCCTGTGGTTAACCAAACATAAAGCATTGACTTGAATTTGAGTTCTAATGTTCCAGATTGTTTTTCTAGCTCTGATGCAGGTAACTAATTGGAGAGAGTGACTCAAAAAGATGTATATAAACATTTAAGTCAGGCTTGCCCCCCTGGAAAATTCCCTTGGCACATACATTGAAACCAGGCCTAAAAGCAGCAGATACTCCCAAATAAAGTGAACCCCTCAAAGAATCTTGCTGCTACACAAGGCAAGTGTGAGCCAGAGGGCTCAAACTCCACAGTCCCCTCCAGAAAACAAAGTGACTGTGGCTGCTGAGCCAAGGGGTTCCGAAAGCTGAAACAGATGATATCAGACATGACATAGACCATGAGTAGGCTGAAAATATTAGAGAAGTTCATTTGACTGAGTCATAAGACATTGCCATGGCACTTGTGACAGAATGCAAAGGTAAAACCTTGCTTACTGGCATGGAACCACTCTCCATCCATGCCCCATGTCCCCCAATTCCCAAAGCTCTCTCCCACCACAGTTACTCTGAAGGGAAATTAAAGCCCATACCCATCTGAACATGTCAGGGAACTCGGGAGAAGGAGGACATTGAAACTCATTGTTCTGTTGGGAAAGATATCCAAGCCACTGTCCTGCACAGAACTGTGAAAGGAAAAGTGGCTGGATTTAGCTAATGGGGTCCAGGCAGTTAAGTTGTTGTTGTAGGTGGGACCCTTTGGATCAAATAAATATACTGATGTTGTTTCTTCTACAGCTGAATTAATGGTAGGAATGTATGTGTTATATTTGTATACTTCTCTCTCCTATAAGTGCCAGAGAGGATTCTTCCAATTGGGAACAACTGCATATAGAGAAGAATTATTGAGACAGGTAAATCTCTTCCTGACATTAGTTACAGCCCTAATGCCCCCTTTGAACTATTTAGTTTCTGTGACTAATATAGTCAAAGCCCTAGGGCTTACTTACCATCCCTTTCACCTTATAATATTCCTCCCTAAGATTTTCACAGGGTTCTTGCCAATTTGATCTTAGCTCAACTGTTCTCTCTTCCAGGGTGCCATGACCTCCAATAAATATTAGCTCTTCATTTCTCCTATCTGTGATGCCAGTCACTTTCTATAATATCCTGGGAATTTTCTTTTAATGATAATATGAACAGAGAGCTTATCTGTAGTGTTCATTTAAAGTCACAGTTCCTTGAGCAGTGTCTCACATAAGACAGGTATTTAGTAAATATTTATTTAAAAGATGAAAGAATGAACTAAGAATAACACAACATAGGCAAAATGAAACGATCTCATTTGTAAATGTGAAAAAGTTCACAGTAGTAATAATAATAGTATATAAAATGACTGTGCAAGATTGCATTTTCTAAAGATGGTGGCAACAAAAACTTTCTTCCCTCATGCTTCTCTTGCCACTCCCATTTCTCAATCCTACTAAAATGAATCTGGTTGAATTTTGTGATTGCTTTGTTAGGTGCAGGCTTAGCCCTTAAACTGGCCTGAAATGTCTGCTTTCTGTTTCTTGGAAGCTAATAACCATGTCTTTGGTTTTCTGCTGGGTTTTTTTTTATATTTCATTATTTTATTTTATTTTATTTTATTTTATTATTTATTTATTTTTTGAGAGAGAGAGAGAGAGAGCATGACCAGGCGGGTAGGGAGAGGGTGAGGGAGAAGTAGACTTCCCGCTGAGCAGGGAGACCCATCCCAGCACCCTGGGATCATGACCTGAGCCAAAGGCAGACGCTTCACCAACTGAGCCAATCAGGTGTGCCCTCACAAACATGTCATAGGTGAGGCTACCTTGAGAAAAAGCTCCATAGTGAGAGCCAAAGGATGAGATGCTGCATGGAAAGAAAAAAAAAATAGATGTCAAAGAGCTCCAAGGTGTCAGACATGTGAGTGAAGAAGGCAACAGGGGATCCTCTGGCCCTGGCTGATGCCATGTGAAATGAGTTCATCCCACCTACCTGAGACCTTCTTAAATTCTTAACTGACAAAGTCATGAACAATACAAGTGATTGTTCTAAGCTGCTAAGTTTTATAAGAATTTGTTACACAATAACTGATAAATACAACAATGACTAACATTTAATAGCAGCAGGCACTCTGCTAAGTGCTTTACAGGATTACATCATTTGTTCTTTTCTACCCTCCTAAAGGTTAGGTCCTATAATTTCCCCTTTTTAACCAAGAGCAGAAAAATCAGGGTTTGAACTTGGGACGTCCCAGTCCACGTCATGCTCTTAACCCTGCCATTTATGAAACACCAGCTAACAAAAAATGGGCAAGAAAATATCTAGTAATGATTCCAAATGTGCTTGAATGATTTATCTGCCACTTATCCCCAAATCTCAATAAATGTTGAAACCGACCATGCAGCCGAGAGACCTCCACACCTCTTCAACCAAGCAAAAGAAAATGTTGAGAAGCAATAAGGAGGAACATGCAAAGCAATGGAAGAATGAGAGATAAGTGGTTCCTACTCTCTCATCTACAAAACAAAACAACACTTGCATTGTTGTCTAAAAAGGGAAATATATTTTGTTTGTTAACATTTTTTTAAAGATTTTATTTATTTATTTGACACAGAGATAGAGACCACAAGTAGGCAGAGAGGCAGGCAGAGAGAGAGGGGGGAAAGCAGGCTCTCCGCTAAGCGGAGAGCCCGATGCGGGCCTCGATCCCAGGACCCTGAGACCATGACCTGAGCCAAAGGCAGAGGCTTTAACCCACTGAGCCACCCAGGCGCCCTGTTAACATTTTTATAGGAAGAAAGTTACATTTAGTCTTTAAACTGTGGTGGATTTTACTTGTTTTTACTATTTTCAACAGGTCTTATCATATAAAAGTCCACCTTAAAAGGTATTTGAACTCTCGAAAATTCCTTTCTGAACCTCAAATTGAAAATTCTTAAAACAGAAAAATTATCTTCTAGCAGTCCTTCACTGACAAGCATTTTGGTCTGGGAAATACTGGTATTAGTAATAATAGTAAAATTTCAGTGGAGTTGATGGTAGGCATTCCAATAACTCTTAAAGTGTACAGCAAGTGTCTGAAGCCAACAGACCCATTCTCGCATCCTTGGTTTTCACACTATAGTTAGTATTCTCCTTTATTTGCTGTTGTTTTCTTTGTATTAATAACTTATAGCTGTAATTTAAGGCAGTTTCCATATTAGCATTAAAATTGAAAGGCCTGTTAAAGGGAACTAGTAACAAGGCATTTAATATAATAGTTTTTAGACCAGCCATTTAATTCTGAATTATAGAATTTAAATTTTTATAAACCTCTGCCATTTTTCAACTGCCTCTAATTGTTGTTGTTATTTTCTTTGGAGAGAAAGAGTAAAATGATAATATATACTCTGTGGGCAAGGTTTAAGAAGCTTAGAAGTCCACAGAGTCTGTTGACCACTGACTTAATTTAAGCCAAAGACACAGGATTTAATTTTGTAACTGTCATATATATTTACGTGTCCCATATATGAGTACAGTAACCCTCTAAAATGCATGGAAAATTATAGGTCTCCATAGTAAAGAATTTTGAACAATGTCAAAGGAAAATCACACTGGGCAAAGTTAAACAGGCAAGAAAAATTTTATCTAAGACCATTGCAAGAGAGAAGAGAGACGGGCGCCTGGGTGGCTCAGTGGGTTAAAGCCTCTGCCTTCAGCTCAGGTCATAATCTCAGGGTCCTGGGATCGAGGCCCACATCGGGCTCCCTGCTCATCAGGGAGCCTGCTTCCTCCTCTCTCTCTGCCTGCCTCTCTGCCTACTTGTGATCTGGTCTCTCTCTCTGTGTCAAATAAATAAATAAAATCTTTAAAAAAAAAAAAGAGGGAAGAGAGACCACTCAACTGCCCAGAAACAAAGGATTTTAAGAAAAGTTTTAAGAGTCAAGTTGGGGGAACTCTTAGGCCACCTATGTTCACTGAGTGGACCCAAAGGATATTCAACTTCCTCGCATCTTCAGGACAGAAGACATTTTTATAATGGGGAGGGAGGTACCCACCACAATTAGGCTTCTTCAGTCACACAGAGAGTAGGAAATAGGAGCACTATCCTCTTTAATGATTATATTTCAAAGGGATGGTTCCCAGGTCCTTGAAGAAGACATTCCTTGGATAATAAAACTGCCAAGAGACTTTAAAGGGGATTTATGTACATTTCAAAGGGGTCAGAGAAAGAATTTGCAACTACAAGTTCTCTAAAATAAAAACTCTAAGAAAAGAGAGGCCACTGTACTAGAGCCAAGAATAAACCCATCGAAAGTTTAGTCAAGCTGAGGGGGAACATTAAGGACATCATGATCAGTAATATATTGATTTATAATCTTTGTAATAGAGAAACCCAAGTGTGTATTGTTCTATATAACAAAGAAAATATCTGTGTGTGCTTGTGCCCTTTACGTGTGAAATGAGGAAACTATTAGGAGGGGATTTCATCAAGGAAAGAGTTTGTGGCTGTGACCCAGCATCTTGATTTTAATTAAGGACCATCTGTATTTGGAATGCAAACCCATTGGAAACTTAACTGCTGTAACGATGATACAGATACTCTGAAAGTTTTGAATTCTTTAAGAGCAATTAAATCTCATATTTGTTGGTCAGCGAGCGGATAGATCAGAATACAGAAATGAAGAAATTTTAAAGCCTTTTTATATAGTTGAAAGCACATTTAATGCTAACTCATAATGACAATGGTTTCCCTCTTGGATTTTTTTTGGATGTATAAAGGGGGATTCTTAATACCATGGGCCATGCAGAGCTTCTTCTGCTCCATTCCATGCACTTATAATTTTGAATAAGGCATTTCCTCTTAATAACTAATTAGGTTTATTATCTATTGAACCCTGGGAGATCAAGGGAGCAGACAGTAGTTTAATCCCTACTAAACCTTTTACTAGATCTGTAAACAAAATTTCTGAAATAACTGAGTTCTCTGTCCTAACCTCTTGTTGATAAAAGTGCCAAGAGACAGGGGCACCTGGGTGGCTCAGTCATCAAGTGGCTGCCTTTGGATCAGGTCATGATCCCAGGGTCCATGGATCAAGCCCTGCTCGGTGGAGAGACTGCTTCTCCCTCTCACTCTCCCTCTGCCTGCTGATCCCATATTTGTGCTTTCTATCTCTCTGTCAAATAAATAAATAAAATCTTTTTAAAAATGTGCTAAGAGACAGAGACTTAGGTAAAAAACAAACAAATAAAAATGAGCAGAATATAAGTGACAGAACAAATGCAAAAATAAAAATTATTTAATATAGCCATATTTAACAATCTGAACTCCATAAAGAAAGAGTTACCAATACATAGGGCTCCAGGCTTCTTTCAATGCTTGGGTCTTTGATTGCTCAGAATAATTTTTAAAATGTAAAATTACTAAATTTTCACTTCTATCCATCTACTTACTTTGTAACGCACTCTGAAATTTTCCATTCTCTATTTGAAATACTTTGATTTGCCTTTGATACCCTCTTAACTTGGATGATTTTTTAAAGAAAATTTACAAATAACTTTTCCATCGAGTTTCCTCTCCTCTCTTGGATCACTGAAGAGCGAGAACAAGAAATTGAGAAGGAAGAACCCAGTGCAATTGCTACTTCAGCATTTACTCATTGTGTGACTTTTGTAAATTCATTGATCTCCCTGATAAAGTCAATTTCCTCATCTATAAAATGGTAAAAATATTAGCACCTACCTTACAGAGCCATTGTGAAGATTATAGTTAAGAATGCATGAGAACATGTGATACAGTGTCTATAGCATAGAAAATGTTCAAAGATTAGCTATTACAACGCATAGTAAAAGGACTCACAGTAAAAGCATACCTCAAGATACTGTGGTGTGGTTCCAGGCCTCCATAATCTCAATATCACAATAAAATGAGTCTAATAAAGTGAATATCACAATAAAATAAGTCTAATAAAGTCTTTGGTTTCCCAGTGCATACAGAAGTTGTGTTTAGGGCCCCTGGGTGGCTCAGTGGGTTAAAGCCTCTGCTTTCGGCTCAGGTCATGATCTCAGCATCCTGGGATCGAGGCCCGCATCGGGCTCTCTGCTCAGCGGGGAGCCTGCTTCCTCCTCTCCCTGTCTCTCTGCCTGCCTCTCTGCCTACTTGTAATCTCTCTCTCTGTGTCAAATAAATAAATAAAATCTTTAAAAAAAAAAAAAAGAAGTTGTGTTTACACTATCCTGTAATTTATTAAGTATTAACATCATTATCTCTAAAAAATGTATACACATTAATTTAAAAACACTTTATTGCATAAATGCTAACCATCATCTGAGTTTTCAGCAAGTCATAACCATAATCTTTTGCTGGTGGAGGGTCTTGCCTCGATGTTGATGACTGCTGGTTACTGGCTCCTGAGATTGGGTGGCTGTGGCAAGCTGTTAGGAAAAAATGATGCTGATAGGCTTGCTTGATGTAGGGTGGCCACAATCCTTCAATTTGTAAAAAACACAACGTGTATGTAGCACAAAAAGTGAAATGCAATAAAATGAAGTATGCCTGTATTAAAAATAGAGCAGGTGGATTTCAACTTATTTTTATAACATTTTATTAAACTATATGTCATTTTGTCAAACTACTTTCTGTATATTTTGGCTCTTCTAAAATGAATTTTCCTTTTAGAAATTAGTAGATTTGGTAAGAATATAGAGGTATTACAAGATATTCGAAATAAATTTTTTGTCTACCAATGGTAGACCTTTGTTCCTATGTTGCTTATTGCACATGATTGAATACTTAACTGGCATAATTCAAGTATGCAAGTAATAATATAAAATCAACAAAAAAAATGAAAGATATCCTCATCAAAATCATTCCAAATATATCAGCCTCTATTCTTATCAAAATCCTTCCCATATTATTTTTATAAAGTGACTTTCTAGGAAAAATTAAAGGAAATTAAACAGACTAATTATGGTTTCAGTGATTTAATGTGACATGGACAAAATATAGGATACCTAAAATTTGGTTTCAGGAATTCTTTACCTTTTCTAATAACAAATATATTCAAGTGCCAATTTAAAATAATAGTCATTTATTTTTCTTTCATTTTTCAGCTAATCGCACATGTGTTTCACTCTTGTATGCTTTTTTTTCCTGTTCAACAAAATAATGCATGCAATTGTTCTATGAATCAAAATGGTACCTAATGGTTTAGGATAGAAAGGAATAATCATCCACTTCATCTTCTCTCTCTTCTAATACCACTCCCCAAAGAGGTTACACTTTTGTTGTTTGGGGTTTTAGTTTCTCAGATGGTTACACTGCAATAGATTGAATTACTGACTCCACATCTGTGTTCTCATCTTTTGCATATGCCTTTCCATTTCTTAACCATTTTTGGCTTGACCATTACACTTGCTCTAGCCAATGAAATGTGTATTAATCGCGGTTTTTGTGCTATTTTCAAACCCAGACTTCAGAGTTTTTCTGTTTTCTTCATGTTCTCTGTTTCTATCTTCACCATGGAAAGAATTTGCTCCAAGCAGCTTTAGATAAGCTAAACCCACAGCAGGAGCCAAGCCCAAGGAGATGTGCAGCTTGAAGCAGAGCTGTCCAGAGGATCCCAGAGTAGATCAGATGATCCCCAGGCAACCTGCAGACACATTTGTGAGAACTATATGATTGTTTTAAGTCACTGAATTTTGAAATAGTTTATTTCACAGCAATGGCTGACTATTACTACTCCCTATATGAAAGACCTCAATCATCTTCTTCATAGCTCCATATACAAGTTATGACATTAATATTGTTTATTATACCAATTTATTGATATATTACATATAATTATTATAATCATTACTAATATAATTATTACTATACTAATTGATTAATTATAAATACATTATGTTATATATTATCAAATATATTAATGTGTCATTTACATGTCCATATAATTATAATTAATATAGAATATATTATATTGCCAAATGTTAATCAATTTAATATAATTATATATTATAAATCTGATATATTACAATAATATTATATTATAATTAATCTAATGTAATATGTTGATATATAACTCATGTAATATGTAATTTAATATAGTACGATATAATATAAATATTAATTATATATAGATAATATATATAGTTTGTGTCTGTATTTTTAGAAATATTTTATTCATTTCAGAGAGAGAGAGCATGAGCAGAGCCAAATGGAGAAGCAGACTCCACACTGTATAGGGAGCCCAATGTGGGGCTTGATCCCAGGACTTCAAGTTCATGACCTAAGCTGAAGAGGCTTAGCCAGTTGAGCCACACAGGTGCTCCTGTATCTGTAATTTTTAAAAATGCTATAACTTTTCAGTTTATTCCATCATTTCAGTAAAATTGCCTTTCTACTCTGAATGATGAAAACAATAGTATGGGGCGCCTGGGTGGCTCAGTGGGTAAAGCCTCTGCTTTTGGCTCAGGTCATGATCTCAGGGTCCTGGAATCAAGCCCCACATCGGGCTCTCTGCTCAGCGGGGAGCCTGCTTCCCCCCTCTCCCTCTGACTGCTTCTCTGCCTACTTGTGATCTCTCCCTCTGTCAAACAAATAAATAAAATCTTAAAAGAAATAGTAGTATTACTATTTTCCATTTTTTCCTCTACATTTGAGGATTCGTTTTCTTTTAGCTTTTGTTCATTCCCAGATTTGCTCTGTGTTAGTTCATGTAATGCTTTACAAAGTTAAAAACAACAAAAGCAAGAACATATAAAAATAAGAATAAATAGAAAAACAGCAGAAAATAACAGTGAGAATACCAAGTAGTATGTTAGGGCTACATTTCCTTTTGTATCCATACTATGTTAGGATCTTCAAGTCATTATAACTAGGCTTTTCCTACTAGTAGTGCCTTATTAATATATATGCTTTTGGTATATAGAATATTACTGTCAATAATCACTAACAGTTTACAACTTGTTCATCCTAAAATATTTTTAAATACGTGAATTAAAAAGAGCAATGGTGCAAATTTGCTTTTCCTCTTTTTTATTCCCTGCCATTTAAATACATTGTTAAGTTTGGCTATCCACTTCAGTGTGGATATTGATAGAACGCTGAGATCTGATTCAGACTACAGAGGTGGTAGTAGATATTCATTCAAGGAACTATTAAGTTCCTTGAGGAGAATATTATTCTTAAAAATATTTTATTCTTAAAATCATGGTTGTTTCATCTATTAATAGGAAATAAATCTTATTGTACAATCTCTATATTTAACCCTACATTAAACATGATTGCATCTATATAACTTGAATAATTCTGATAATTATTAATTTTCAGTAAAAGAAAAATTATAGATCATTTTAACATTTTGATAATTTGTATTTACAGTACATTTTAGTGCAAAGAGGAATTGAATTAGAGACTTACAATTATTAAATATTTATTTTATCATGTATTTATTATTATTTATTTATTCAGTTATTTTTAAAGATTTTATTTATTTATTTGAGAGAGAGAGAGTGAGAGAGAACAAGAGCAGGGTGGGAAGGGGCTCAGGGAGAAGGAGAAGTGACTCCCCCTGAGCAAGGACGCCCTTGATGGGGGGCTTGATCTCAGAACGTGGGGATCACGAACTGAGCCAAAAGCAGATGCTTAACAGACTGAGCCACCCAGGTGCCTATCTATTGTTATTTATTAATTTAAATTTTTTAAAAATAAAATAGCACTTATGCACAAATTTGTAGTGGCCATATATATTCACATTTACGATTGCCATCTAATGCTCTCTCAAATTTTTCAAGTTTTCTCTCTCTCCATGAGTAATTTAGGAAAACTGTAGGCAGTATAATTTCCCAGTAAATATACTCGAGTTATACTGAAGCATAAATATCAGTGATGACCTTAGGGATTTTAAATAAATTAACAAGGTAGTTCAAAATGTCAACAGAATATTGTAATAAGGAAGACGTCAATTTTTAGAAAGACCTATTAGAACTGGAAATAAAATTTCTCCAATATTATCATTGTATTTCTGGAAATATTTGGAATTTCATTTTTGAGACTTAGTTCAAGGTCCATTTTATGAGCTGACCATGACATTTAGTCTTTCTACTTATACTGTTTTTCTTCCATTTAAATAGGATCTTTCAACTTAATCACTCTTATTTAGCAAACAACTCAAAATTTTTATGTAGTTTCCTAAAATTGAACTCACCTTTAAATGTTGAACATTTTCCATGACAGAGAATACTCAAAAGAACGTATTGTAGGGGCACCTGGGTAACTCAGTCGGTTAGGTGACTGACTTGATTTAGACTTAGGTCATGAGTTTAGGTACATGGGACTGAACCCCAGATTGGGCTCCACACTCATCAGGGAGCCTGCTTGAGATTCTTTCTCTGGCGTTCCCCGCAACACTCCCTCTTTCTCTAAAATAAATAAGTAAATCTTAAAAAAAAAAAAAAAAGAATGTACTATAGCATCTAAATACTAACCCAAGAGAAGATACAGAAATATTTCAAACGATGTCAGCATATTTAGGAAAAATGTATGGTCTTGAATTGTCACTGCTCACTATTGTCTCTACTATGTGTGTGTTTGATTATCTTGAGGATAAATCTTATAAATCTTATAAATCCTTCACAACTAGTATTTAGAAAAGACAAATTTTCTCAGCCTGAATTTACATTAAATTTTAAAGGGATTTTTTTTTACCTTTGTAAATTCCATGAACCTAATAAAGATGTACTTTATTCTTTTGGTATATAGAAACGAGAATGAATTATTTTAAAAAGTATAGTAAATTTCATTCATTTTGAGTCTGAGGTAATAGTTTGCTATTTGTTTGTATATTTATTCATATATTAATCTTCTTATGGAGTTCCAGGAACTTAACCCCCATTTGACTTGATTTTTGTTTGTTTTCAATCCATAAATATTTATTCTATGATTTGTAATACCAATAATTCTTCAAGGTGAATATAATAGAAATGGCTTTTTCCTTACTGGAGCTTGCATTTTAGTGTAGGAGAGAGACCCCCAAAAAAATAATTAATTAAATATATCCTCAGGCTGATAAACGCTTTGAAGAAAATAAACAGGGTTGAGAATGAGGTTTCTGTTCTAGAAATCCTAGTGATTAAGGAGGAAATCTACGGGTTCTTGGAGAAAAATAAGAAGTCAACCAAGCATTCTTTTTTTTTAAGACTTTTTTTTTAATTTATTTATTTGACAGAGAGAGACACAGAGAAAGAGGGAACATAAGCAGGGGGAGTGGGAGTCAGAAAAGCAGGCTTCCCGCTGAGCAGGGAGTCTGATGTGGGCCTCAGTCCCAGGACTCTGGGATCATGAACTGAGCCAAAGGCAGACACTTAATGACTGAGCCATCCAGGCGCCCTCAACTAAGCATTCTACATAACAGAAGAATATTACTCTAGAATTTGAGAAATGGCCAGTATGGATTAATCATGGAGAGCCAGTGTTTGGGAAGTAAAATGGAGTGATTCTGGACTAATAAGCAGAATCTTGACCATACAGGGTCCTGTAGGAAAGGGAAGAATTAAGATGATTCAGAGTGCTCTGTCATATAATTTTAAATATTTTGGTTTCTTTTAATAACATTGCCAAGAAAGATTAAGAAAGACATTGTGCAGAAAGGGAAAAATAATTTGGTTTTTTTGAACCTGTTAAGTTTTAGAGATTAATATGCTGATACATAGATTATATAATATCTCTTGTACAAGTGAATGTGTGTATAGACAGATGAATAGATCTAAACATACATGAATACATATATATCCTAGTGACTCAATAATAAAATATAAAAATATTCATTTGAAAAAGAATATAACAATAAAATCACAATATTCTAGTATATATCTGTTATCTTGATAAAAATCAATTATAACTTGCACACAGATAATCGAGTAAAATTTGTTTGATGCTATATACTTTCCACATAAAGATCTTATCAATTCCCCATGCTTCAACTCGTAATTTCTGGTATTGCTTCAATTCATATCTCACATAGCATCTCTCTGAAAAAAACAAGAAAAAAATCAATAGCTTATTTCCTTATTGGTCTCTCACAAATGAGTAAAATTTAAAAAGTCTCCCGGAAATATATATTCATGTCCATTTATTCTTCTAATATCAGCACTATCCATGAAAAGCAGAAAGAATGTATTTATTTATTTTTAAAACATGAAGGAATAAAGAATCCAACAAACATTCTAAGATTTATTTCTGAGTTTCTAAACTAATACCATTGTTATGATCTTATAAAAATATATTTGATTTATAATAATTCCACTCCTAATCCATATAAGAGAAATCAAAGCAGATCCATATGAAAACTTGTACATGAATATTCATAATAACCAAAAAGTGGAAACAACTCCAATGTACATTAGTGGATGAATAGATTTAAAAACTTTATGTACCCATGTAATCGAGCATATTCAGCCAGAAAAAAGAGTGACATACCGATGCATACTGAAATAAAGATAAACCCTAAAAATATGATATTAAATGTAAAAAAAAAGATGCAAAAGGCCACAAATTATATTATTCCACCTACATGAAATATCCAGAAAAGGCAAATCTATAAAAAGTAGATTAGTGGTTCACTGGGTCTAGGAGTGGAAGAGGAATGGAGAGTAACTGCTAATCTGTACTGGATTTTCTTCTCAAGTGATGAAAATTTCCAAGATTGATTGTGGTGGCAGTTGTGCAACACTGTGAATATACTAAAACCACTAAATAATGTACTTTGACTCAGGGAGTTGTATGGCATTTAATTATATCTCAGTTGAGATATTAAATATTAAAATTCAAATACCCAAAGGGGATAAAAGAACTCAGATATTTCATATAGTACTGTAAAATAAATTTGTTTTTTTTTAATATTTTATTTATTCATTTGACACAGAGAGAGAGATTACAAGTAGGCAGAGAGGCAGGCAGAGAGATCGGAGAGAGGAGGAAGCAGGCTCCCCGCTGAGCAGAAAGCCTGATGTGGGCCTTGATCCCAGGACCCTGGGATCATGACCTGAGCCAAAGGCAGCGGCTTTAACCCACTGAGCCACCCAGGCGCCCATAAATTTGTATATTTAGACAAAACGCTAGTTTTCTAAAAATATGTGAACTTCCAAAATTAGAAAGTTTAGGAAACATAAAGTCCAATAACATCTAAATAAAATGAACATATTGTCAAAAATATCACTCCACTTAAAAACACTGTGAATCTACTGAATATTAACCCCAAAGATACAGACGTAGTGAAAAGAAGGGCCATATGCACCCCAATGTTCATAGCAGCAATGTCTACAATAGCCAAACTCTGGAAAGAGCTGAGATGTCCTTCAACAGACAAATGGATAAAGGAGATGTAGTCCATATATACAATGGAATATTACTCAGCCATCAAAAATGATGAATACCCAACTTCTGCATCAACATGGATGGCACTGAAGGAGATTATGCTGAGTGAAATAAGTTAAGCAGAGAAAAACAATTATTATATGGTTTTACTTACTTGTGGAACATAAGGAATAGCATGGAGGACATTAGGAGAAAGAAGGGAAAAATGAAGGCGGGGAAAATGGAGGGGGAGATGAACCATAAGAGACAGTGGACTCTGAGAAACAGAGAGGACGGGGGTGGGGGATGGGTTGGCCTAGTGATGGGTATTAAAGAGGACACATATTGCATGGAGCACTGGGTGTTATATGTAAACAATGAATCATGGAATAAAACATCAAAAACTAATGATGTACTGTATGATGACTAACATAACATAATAAAAAATAATTTAAAAAATAATAAAATTAAAAAACATTGTGCAAAATTATTTCATAGGCCAGTCATTTCAAATTGAAAGAGTAATAAATACATACATTATTCAAAATGTTCCACTACATAGTGAAAGTAAAATGATCAAGACCAAAAAAAGATGATGAATATAGAATAAGCATATATAAACTCATTTATGACCTTTTTGACAAATTCTAAAGTATTATTAAATTTGATCTACATGTATATCAAGAATATACAATGACCAAATAAGTTTTACACCAAAGATTAAAGGATAGCTCCATAGTATATTAAGCAAATTAATAGAAGACTAAATGACAGATAAGTATCAACACATAATTTTTTGTTAAGCTTCTCCAAATCTAAGAAAACAAGCAGTATTTACTATAATTATTCTCTCTCTCTTTCTATATACATATATAACTACATATATATGCTATATATATATTTATAACTGCATGTTAATATAAATTCAAATTAACAACCAACATCATGCTCAATAAGAAACACTGAAAACATTTACAGTAAAAACAAGGAGTATAATGCCCTAGCTGCATATTATTTAACACGNTCAATAATAAAATATAAAAATATTCATTTGAAAAAGAATATAACAATAAAATCACAATATTCTAGTATATATCTGTTATCTTGATAAAAATCAATTATAACTTGCACACAGATAATCGAGTAAAATTTGTTTGATGCTATATACTTTCCACATAAAGATCTTATCAATTCCCCATGCTTCAACTCGTAATTTCTGGTATTGCTTCAATTCATATCTCACATAGCATCTCTCTGAAAAAAACAAGAAAAAAATCAATAGCTTATTTCCTTATTGGTCTCTCACAAATGAGTAAAATTTAAAAAGTCTCCCGGAAATATATATTCATGTCCATTTATTCTTCTAATATCAGCACTATCCATGAAAAGCAGAAAGAATGTATTTATTTATTTTTAAAACATGAAGGAATAAAGAATCCAACAAACATTCTAAGATTTATTTCTGAGTTTCTAAACTAATACCATTGTTATGATCTTATAAAAATATATTTGATTTATAATAATTCCACTCCTAATCCATATAAGAGAAATCAAAGCAGATCCATATGAAAACTTGTACATGAATATTCATAATAACCAAAAAGTGGAAACAACTCCAATGTACATTAGTGGATGAATAGATTTAAAAACTTTATGTACCCATGTAATCGAGCATATTCAGCCAGAAAAAAGAGTGACATACCGATGCATACTGAAATAAAGATAAACCCTAAAAATATGATATTAAATGTAAAAAAAAAGATGCAAAAGGCCACAAATTATATTATTCCACCTACATGAAATATCCAGAAAAGGCAAATCTATAAAAAGTAGATTAGTGGTTCACTGGGTCTAGGAGTGGAAGAGGAATGGAGAGTAACTGCTAATCTGTACTGGATTTTCTTCTCAAGTGATGAAAATTTCCAAGATTGATTGTGGTGGCAGTTGTGCAACACTGTGAATATACTAAAACCACTAAATAATGTACTTTGACTCAGGGAGTTGTATGGCATTTAATTATATCTCAGTTGAGATATTAAATATTAAAATTCAAATACCCAAAGGGGATAAAAGAACTCAGATATTTCATATAGTACTGTAAAATAAATTTGTTTTTTTTTAAGATTTTATTTATTCATTTGACACAGAGAGAGAGATTACAAGTAGGCAGAGAGGCAGGCAGAGAGAGAGGAGAGAGGAGGAAGCAGGCTCCCCGCTGAGCAGAAAGCCTGATGTGGGCCTTGATCCCAGGACCCTGGGATCATGACCTGAGCCAAAGGCAGCGGCTTTAACCCACTGAGCCACCCAGGCGCCCATAAATTTGTATATTTAGACAAAACGCTAGTTTTCTAAAAATATGTGAACTTCCAAAATTAGAAAGTTTAGGAAACATAAAGTCCAATAACATCTAAATAAAATGAACATATTGTCAAAAATATCACTCCACTTAAAAACACTGTGAATCTACTGAATATTAACCCCAAAGATACAGACGTAGTGAAAAGAAGGGCCATATGCACCCCAATGTTCATAGCAGCAATGTCTACAATAGCCAAACTCTGGAAAGAGCTGAGATGTCCTTCAACAGACAAATGGATAAAGGAGATGTAGTCCATATATACAATGGAATATTACTCAGCCATCAAAAATGATGAATACCCAACTTCTGCATCAACATGGATGGCACTGAAGGAGATTATGCTGAGTGAAATAAGTTAAGCAGAGAAAAACAATTATTATATGGTTTTACTTACTTGTGGAACATAAGGAATAGCATGGAGGACATTAGGAGAAAGAAGGGAAAAATGAAGGCAGGGAAAATGGAGGGGGAGATGAACCATAAGAGACAGTGGACTCTGAGAAACAGAGAGGACGGGGGTGGGGGATGGGTTGGCCTAGTGATGGGTATTAAAGAGGACACATATTGCATGGAGCACTGGGTGTTATATGTAAACAATGAATCATGGAATAAAACATCAAAAACTAATGATGTACTGTATGATGACTAACATAACATAATAAAAAATAATTTAAAAAATAATAAAATTAAAAAACATTGTGCAAAATTATTTCATAGGCCAGTCATTTCAAATTGAAAGAGTAATAAATACATACATTATTCAAAATGTTCCACTACATAGTGAAAGTAAAATGATCAAGACCAAAAAAAGATGATGAATATAGAATAAGCATATATAAACTCATTTATGACCTTTTTGACAAATTCTAAAGTATTATTAAATTTGATCTACATGTATATCAAGAATATACAATGACCAAATAAGTTTTACACCAAAGATTAAAGGATAGCTCCATAGTATATTAAGCAAATTAATAGAAGACTAAATGACAGATAAGTATCAACACATAATTTTTTGTTAAGCTTCTCCAAATCTAAGAAAACAAGCAGTATTTACTATAATTATTCTCTCTCTCTTTCTATATACATATATAACTACATATATATGCTATATATATATTTATAACTGCATGTTAATATAAATTCAAATTAACAACCAACATCATGCTCAATAAGAAACACTGAAAACATTTACAGTAAAAACAAGGAGTATAATGCTCTAGCTCCATATTATTTAACACAGTCCTTGACATTTCAACAACAAATTTGACAAGAGTGTGAGATATAAGTTATGAGTGCTAGAAACAAAGAAGAAAAATTAGTCATTAAAATACTGGCTCTGGAGTCATATTTTCTGTATTAGAATCTTAACTTCTGCTTTATCTCATCAAATACTGGTTAAAAACATGTGACATTTCTGTTTTGAAAGACATAAATATTTGCACACGCAGAAGGAAAGGGATGGAGAGGAAAACAGAAAAATGTCAAGCTGGTGTTTCAATTTATCTGGTGAATGCCTGCTGCAGTTTTCCTCGATCTGTCTTGGTCTCAGAAATGTTTATCCTGTGAACTGCCTTTTTGCTGCTTTAGAGATCATGTACCTGAGATAAATATTGGGTAGAACAATCTATATATGGGTCTCCAAACATTTTTGACATGTATTTTTATCACCAAAGGACTTGAATATGAATTCTAATAAATGTGTATGCGTTTAATTGAGAATTATATCTATGTACTACTGTATTAAATAACATGAATATGAAAAATTTACAAGGAAGAAACAAGATGAAATAAATAATTGAAGAGATTTTTGTTTAACAGCACAAAAATCATCATTCTGCAGAGAAACTATTTATTTTTATTGAAATCAATATGACTGAATAATAATTTTAAATCTCCTTTTCAGTATTTTATTATGGGATAACACATAAACCTCTGAGTTAAAAAAAAAAGTTTTAGGGGTGCCTGTATAGCTCAGTCAGTTAAGCATTGACCTCTTGATTTCATCTCAGGTCATGATCTCATGATCTAGGATGGAGACCCACCTCAGGCTCTGTACTCACTGGGGATTCAGCTTGAGGATTCTCTCTCTCTCTCTCTCCCTCTGACCCTTCCCCCACAGGTGCTCTTTCTCTGTAAAATAAATAAATAAATCCCTAAAAAAAATTTGATCCTTTCACATTGCCTTCCATGGTATTAAAATTTTCTACTATTGAAAGAGTTTTTCCTATAAAATTAACTATCCATGGTTTTGGGTAGACAGTGAACTAAATCAGGTTAAATATACTAAAAGAAATGAGTGAATGTGGGTACTCTTCAGTGTTACTTGAAGATATTTCATATACAGCTCAACACATGACTCCTCATTTAATAAAGGATTTTTAAATACAATTTTTAATGATTTTACTTATTCATTTATTTTAGAGAGAAAAATAGAGAATGGCTGAGCAGGGGGAGGGGCAGAGAGAAAGAAAGAGAGCATTCTCAAGCACACAGAGCACTGAGTGCAGGGGCTGATGTGAAAATCAGTCCCATGACTCTGAGATCATGACCTGAGCCAAAAACAAGAGTCATTTGCTCAAACAACGGAGCCACCCAAGCACCCCTTAAATATCATTTTGAATAAACAGAAATTAGAATATGCACATTCCAAACTTGGCAACCACTGACCTAAGCAGTCTTTCCCATGAGTGGGATTTCTGCTGGAGCCTCCTTCTGAATGTGAACTGCAGATATCCATTAAGCAGAATCCTGTTTTCCATACCCAGGTTCTTCTAAGATATAAAATGAATTGAATTCATACAAAAGGGGATAATAATTGACCCTGCAGGGACGCCTGGGTGGCTCAGTTGGTTAAGCAGCTGCCTTCGGCTCAGGTCATGATCCCAGGGTCCTCGGATTGAGTCCCACATCGGGATCCCTGCTCAGCAGGGAGCCTGCTTCTCCCTTTGCCTCTCTGCCTACTCGTGTTCTCTATGATAAATAAATAAATAAAATCTTTAAAAAAAAATTGACACTGCAAATCTTTCAGTCACCTACTTTGTTCTGTGTAATGAAGGTTTAATAACTTTGCTTCTACAAATGACCACTGGCAAGTAGTCACTCAGATATACATTGTTATAATTTCTTTTGCACCATCTAAAATATTCATTCACTAATTGGTGTAACTAATACTTCAGTACCTCCTTTATAAGCATAACTATTTTAGATATTGTAAATAGGTGATCACTGAAGTCCAATCACTGATGAAGCTTTAGCTTCTGGTCTTTTCTGTGGTTTTTCATTTCATTCTTCAATATGAAGTCAGCCAAATTAAGCTATCATGATGTTCAGGCTTTTGCAAATTATAGCCATTCATTCATTCATTCATTCATTCATTTCGAGATGAGAAAGCAATAGGAAACAATAACTACAACTCTATTATCACCAAAATTATCTTTTCTCTGAATATTTTCTCTGCAAGTTTTTGGGAATTCTAAATTCAGAAACAAAGTAGTGGATGAGATGAAATTAACTTTCTCACCACCGCTTTACATCACCCTATCATTGCTGGGTGTCTGGATAAGGTAGACCTCAGTTCCAGGACTCAGTGGAATGTCTCTAGAAATGTCAAAAGACCCTGATGTCAGCTATTTCATGTTGCTCTATTTTTTATACATATAAGGGTGGGGAGGAAGTGGAGACTATAGTCCCTAATATATCAACTCCTGAGATTCTCTACCTACTGATTCTCTTCTTCCTCTTTTGTAAGAAAACCTCCTTCTCAGGTACATTTACAACATGAAGTCAAAAGTGATATGAAACATTTGGACATATTTTGTTAGTACAAGCTATGTCAAGGCAAGATTATCTAACACACAATGTTAAAATAATCAAAGAGAATGATTTAGCTAAGCAAATTTTATTTTACACTTCATGAAGAGGGCCATCTCCACTTTCAAGAATCCAGAGAACTGCAAAGTAGGAAACAGGATGGCAGGCCTTAGGAAAACAATCCAGGAATAAGGAAAGAGCATTTAGATTAAGTTGATTGGATGGGGCTGCATATTTGACCTGATATTAGAGCAAGGAAAGGATTACAGATTCTTGGCAGTTAGAGATTGCCTGGCTAGATAATACTGTTTCTGTTTCTGGTCAGGTGGAGCATCAACAAGAACATGAAAGTCACGTAAGGTTTGGTTTATGGTGTGGTTCCCTGGCAGAAGAGTTTCCATCTTGGGTTTAGAATTTTTGTCAACGGTCATTTGGATTTTCCAAACACTGTCCATTTGACATTTACATCAAAGATAACTGATGTTTTCAATGCAGGAAGTGGGGAAAATGCCAGTGGAAAACAAAGATCCTACAATCTATTAAATATATGAAAGGGAAGATTAATTTTAGCCCGTAACATGGGATATAAAATGTAGCACACAATCATGTGTTATGATCTAGAAAGATATATTACTCTTCATCATATCTAACTATTAAAGAAGTAGATACAATAGATAAAATAAGTTTCATATGAAAGGATTTTGTGAATGCACTGCTTCAGAATTATCCTTGGCACTGTTATGTTCATTAGAAAGAATAGCTGACAAGCAAACTAAGCCTTTTGCATTGGATTCTATCAGACAAAAACTATCATCTGCTATTAGTGCTGCAAAATAAGATCATAGTTCTAGTTAAAACATTTACATATAGTTAAGAAGTGGGACCACAGAAATGAAACCATATGTGCAGTTTAGTGAATTCCCTCAGTTCCAGATACACTCACATTCAATAAATACAAAGCAAATTACAAATGCAATTTCTTTTCTAGGAACAATATTATCATCCTATTCTTGAATTAATACCACTCTCATATTAGACTGGCTTAGATCATAAGCCTACAGCTAATCTTTATTCCCTTAGTGGAAAGAGATGTGTTGACTTGTTAGAACTGTGATATAGACTCTCTCCAGTCAGTCCATCCATATGGATTGAGAGTGTGAGAAGATGAATTGCCAAATGAGGTGATCAATTGCAGGAAGAATGCATGATGGATGCTCAGAAGAAAACTAAAAATGCAACATGGGAGTAAAGGAATAACTGCAGGAAGTCTCCTTGCTGCCTTCTAACATTTAAGCAGTCCTTTCAGTTAATGTTTAGTCTCTAGGAAAAATGCTATTTCTCTCAAATAGCCTTACTCTTTCCTGTTTTCCTCCCAAGTTGACCTCTGAAGGAAGTTGTGACAAACATGTTGTTGGTAGAAAGATTTGGGAGTCCTTGGCACTTTGTCTATTGAATGTTCTAGTCCCAGTCGGCTTATCGCCTGCCTCCATCTCTTGTTTTCCATCCTAGAATTTTTTTTTTTTTATCACCCCCTAGTATCATCTATGCTTCAACCAGTGAAACAGACCTTTTGGTCTCTAGTACTGGGCAGAAAAATTCTTTTCTCTTCTAGTACAAGGACAAATCTATGCTGTGACTCCTCTGGTAATATTAACGATAATAACACTTATAATGCTAGTAATAATAACATGTATAAAGCACTATGCATCAGATGTAGTTCTAAGCACTTTGCAGTTATTAACTTATGTAATTAATTAATCACCATTTTAAATCCTGACTTTATACACTCTTTACTCATTCTGCAAAATGAATGTGATTCTGTTCCCCAGCAGATGTGTTCCCAAGGCCAACTAGGATGAAGATCTGTCATCAAAAAGGTCAAAGTGAAACTCACATTAAAAATTTCCCCTGAGGGGTGCCTGGGGGGCTCAGTTGGTTAAGCAACTGCCTTCAGCTCAGGTCATGATCCTGGAGTCCCAGCATTGAGTCCCACATCAGGCTTCCTGCTCAGCAAGGCGTCTGCTTCTCCCCAGAGGAGGAGACTCTCCCCTCCTCCCTCTCCTGCTCTTTCGTTCATTCTCTCTCTCACACACACGTAAATAAATAAAATCTTTAAACACAAATTCCTCTGGAATTACTCCTTTATTTCTTCCCCTCCNGTTTATGGTGTGGTTCCCTGGCAGAAGAGTTTCCATCTTGGGTTTAGAATTTTTGTCAACGGTCATTTGGATTTTCCAAACACTGTCCATTTGACATTTACATCAAAGATAACTGATGTTTTCAATGCAGGAAGTGGGGAAAATGCCAGTGGAAAACAAAGATCCTACAATCTATTAAATATATGAAAGGGAAGATTAATTTTAGCCCGTAACATGGGATATAAAATGTAGCACACAATCATGTGTTATGATCTAGAAAGATATATTACTCTTCATCATATCTAACTATTAAAGAAGTAGATACAATAGATAAAATAAGTTTCATATGAAAGGATTTTGTGAATGCACTGCTTCAGAATTATCCTTGGCACTGTTATGTTCATTAGAAAGAATAGCTGACAAGCAAACTAAGCCTTTTGCATTGGATTCTATCAGACAAAAACTATCATCTGCTATTAGTGCTGCAAAATAAGATCATAGTTCTAGTTAAAACATTTACATATAGTTAAGAAGTGGGACCACAGAAATGAAACCATATGTGCAGTTTAGTGAATTCCCTCAGTTCCAGATACACTCACATTCAATAAATACAAAGCAAATTACAAATGCAATTTCTTTTCTAGGAACAATATTATCATCCTATTCTTGAATTAATACCACTCTCATATTAGACTGGCTTAGATCATAAGCCTACAGCTAATCTTTATTCCCTTAGTGGAAAGAGATGTGTTGACTTGTTAGAACTGTGATATAGACTCTCTCCAGTCAGTCCATCCATATGGATTGAGAGTGTGAGAAGATGAATTGCCAAATGAGGTGATCAATTGCAGGAAGAATGCATGATGGATGCTCAGAAGAAAACTAAAAATGCAACATGGGAGTAAAGGAATAACTGCAGGAAGTCTCCTTGCTGCCTTCTAACATTTAAGCAGTCCTTTCAGTTAATGTTTAGTCTCTAGGAAAAATGCTATTTCTCTCAAATAGCCTTACTCTTTCCTGTTTTCCTCCCAAGTTGACCTCTGAAGGAAGTTGTGACAAACATGTTGTTGGTAGAAAGATTTGGGAGTCCTTGGCACTTTGTCTATTGAATGTTCTAGTCCCTGTCGGCTTATCGCCTGCCTCCATCTCTTGTTTTCCATCCTAGAATTTTTTTTTTTATCACCCCCTAGTATCATCTATGCTTCAACCAGTGAAACAGACCTTTTGGTCTCTAGTACTGGGCAGAAAAATTCTTTTCTCTTCTAGTACAAGGACAAATCTATGCTGTGACTCCTCTGGTAATATTAACGATAATAACACTTATAATGCTAGTAATAATAACATGTATAAAGCACTATGCATCAGATGTAGTTCTAAGCACTTTGCAGTTATTAACTTATGTAAGTAATTAATCACCATTTTAAATCCTGACTTTATACACTCTTTACTCATTCTGCAAAATGAATGTGATTCTGTTCCCCAGCAGATGTGTTCCCAAGGCCAACTAGGATGAAGATCTGTCATCAAAAAGGTCAAAGTGAAACTCACATTAAAAATTTCCCCTGAGGGGTGCCTGGGGGGCTCAGTTGGTTAAGCAACTGCCTTCAGCTCAGGTCATGATCCTGGAGTCCCAGCATTGAGTCCCACATCAGGCTTCCTGCTCAGCAAGGCGTCTGCTTCTCCCCAGAGGAGGAGACTCTCCCCTCCTCCCTCTCCTGCTCTTTCGTTCATTCTCTCTCTCACACACACGTAAATAAATAAAATCTTTAAACACAAATTCCTCTGGAATTACTCCTTTATTTCTTCCCCTCCCTTAGTGACATATAGCCATATAGTTGTCTTAGTTATAAAATATTTGCACAGGCATTAATATCAGATCATGTAGAATATAATAATATTAACTCTGCTTTACTTGACCTTCCTCTCAAGAGTTAAGAGCATGATCTCAGAAAGAACAAAACAGAGAGAAGGGGGGGGG
>LNAC01000375.1:384931-411692 GCA_002007465.1 Ailurus styani | reverse complement strand
GATCATGACCTGAGCCGAAAGCAGAGGCTTTAACCCACTGAGCCACCCAGGCACCCTATACCAGGTCTTTTATGTGATAGTGGTGAAGGTGGAAGTTAGAACACAGGTGTAAGGGTGACTCTGAGTGTAAACTATACCTTTCTATTATAATTGGTGGGAAAAATGAGGATGGATCCATAGTGAAGTCAGTTTCAGAGATGGTTGAATGAGATGAAGTTAATGCCAATTTAAGAATGATGGAGGGAAATTGAAATAATTATTAAGGATGGGCATGTGAGCTTACAGTGAGATATCAATGTAAAATGGCCAAAACCATCAAGAATAGTGAGTGCCAGTCTGCCCTCCTGTGATTTTGGTTCAATATCCAGGACATAGTTGTGGTTGGTTGAATTCCATCTGAAGACTGATGTTTTCCCATAATGGTGGGATGAAAGGACTAGGGGGCGAGGGAACTCACATACTGACTTGATAATTTTTATTCCTAAGAGTCCAGTCTTCAGAAGAGGACAGTCTTGAGATATTTCATCTCAAGTATGCTTTAAAATACTGTTTCCGTTCTGCAGAACAGCAAACTCTTTTTTAAAAATAGTAGCTTTCTAGTTCCTATTTTATGTGAAAAAGGTCAAAACCAAACAAGTACAGATGGATCTCTATTAACTTCACATATGACTCATAAGATATACTCCTTTCTTTTTCCTGATTTAGTTCATCTAGAGAGGGCTCAGAACTCTCCACCCTTATTTATCCAGCATTACCAGTAAAAACATTTGCTTTCCAGCTTCAATTTAAAGAAACCATTTTCCTACTTTATTTTCTGAGGCAGTGGGCGGTAGTTTTGAACTTGGAACAATAATTTGTTCTGACATACATCACTCATCTAAGGGTGTTAACCACAAGAGCTAGTCGATTCCCAAATAAAACCACAGATTAGGAAATGCTGGCTTGTGTGGGGAACCTACACATGCTGCAATATTTTAAGTATTTCTCTACAGGCCTTTACAAAGGTTGTTACAATAGTAATGCTAACATTTAAATTATAAACCAAAAACCCAAGTGAACACTCTTTAGAAGAAACCGGTCCAAGAACAATTATATCCTTTCTGGCTTTCCCTTTGTCTGTTTAACAGGATGAGTAACAACATTCTGAGAGCCTGGAAGGACCACATAAAAATATAAAGCCATCTTAGAAAACACAACCCAGACATGACCCTCCTATAATTGTAAATCCTCATAACAAAAGCAAAAGTTCCTTGTACTGTTCCTTCCCTCGGGCATCTCACCTTTTATCAAATGGCCAGGTAGAAACAATGTTTCCAGGGTTGCCCATCTGGAAATTGGTAATCTGAAAATATTTTCATCCACTGCCACCACCGAAAAATGAAGCAAAATTTAAAAACAGACACTTACTTATGGAATGAAAAGATACATTATTTAAATGGCATAGGTTTCTATAGCCCTCATAGAAAATAACCCATGTTTGTGTTTATCATGTGGTCCCAGAGCTTTATTTTGGCATACAGTAAGAACCTCTCATGTTCTGAAATGTCTAGAATGTCTATTGTCCTTTGAAGAATCCTTTCTTAACTTAATAACTTACTGTAACAGCAATAAGTACGGTGGTGCTTCCAAGCAGGGAGAAACATTACTGTTTATAATAAGGTTCTTAAAGCAGCATCCATAATAGATATAAATACAAAGTGATATTTAAAAATGTAAATCATTGGGCACCTGGGTGGCTCAGTGGGTTAAAGCCTCTGTCTTCGGCTCAGGTCATGATCTCAGGGTCCTGGGATCGAGGCCCGCATCGGGCTCTCTGCTNCTCTCTCTGCCTGCCTCTCTGCCTACTTGTGATCCCTCTTTCTGTCAAATAAATAAGTAAAATCTTTTAAAAAAATGTAAATCATCCATCCTCGCAACAGACCAATTAAATCAGAATTTTATGTTAGAGGGGTCCAGATATTGGTCTTTAAAAAAAGAAAATACCCTAGAGCATTCAAATGTGCAGACAAGTTTGAGAACCACTTACACACACACCAACAATCTTATTGATACAGAGTTTCATTTTTGTTTGTTGTTGTTTTCTTTTTTTTTTTANTAAGTAAAATCTTTTAAAAAAATGTAAATCATCCATCCTCGCAACAGACCAATTAAATCAGAATTTTATGTTAGAGGGGTCCAGATATTGGTCTTTAAAAAAAGAAAATACCCTAGAGCATTCAAATGTGCAGACAAGTTTGAGAACCACTTACACACACACACCAACAATCTTATTGATACAGAGTTTCATTTTTGTTTGTTGTTGTTTTCTTTTTTTAATGGAGATTGGAGTGTACAGAACTATTGTTTCCTTTTAGACTATTAGCTTTTTTGGATACCATAAGGCCTTCTTGGGTGTTTACATTTAAAATACACATCATAACCATGTCCATCAAAACCACTAGATGGCATGCATCAATGCAACTACTTAAACTATTTAGCTACTAAGAAGTGTGCTTTACCTCATGGATGTGCTTGCCTGTTCTTGAATCAGATCAGACTAAATCAAATTAAGTCAAATAAAAAAAACAGTATTATAAAAGATCCTTTATATTATCACAAGAAAAATAAGAGTCAGTTTCCTATTCCAGCTACACTAATATTTACAAAATATTGGCACTGGGTGGACATTGGAGAACATGAGATTTCAACTTCTAAGTTTCAGAGCAGCAATGCTATTTAATATAGAGTTTCAGAGACAAGGTAGCAAGAATGAAAATATCATGGCTGCTCCTTCACACATCAACCACCAAGTTCTAGCTACGTGACCACAAACATTTAACCTCTCTGAATCTCAATATCTTCATGTGAGAATGTAGTCACATTATAAAATTAAATTATGTCAAGTATCTGGCACATGGCAAATTATTCTTTGAACTGCTCCCCACCTTTTTTTATAGTGAGTACCTTATCATCTACTGTCTAGTTTCAAAAACAATACTATTCAAGATAGATCTTGTTTTCAGATAGTCACTCTTCTTTTCTCTTTTTTTTAAGATTTTATTTATTTATTTGACAGAGAGAGAACAAGAGAGAACAAGCAGGGGGAGCAGCAGAGGGAGAGGGAGAAGCAGGCTTCCCTCTGGGCAGAGAGCCCCATGTGGGGCTAGATCCCAGGATCCTGGGATCATGACCTGAGCTGAAGGCAGACACTTAACTGACTGAGCCACCCAGGCGCCCCACTTATTATTTTCTTATAGTAGAGGTTAGGTGGCTTTGGTTGGCATGAAGATATATCATTTCTGCATTAGTAGAGTAAGAATGTTTCCAAAACAGGGTTTCATAAATGAAACAGAATTCTCCCTCCTTTCCTTTCCTTTCCCTTTTCCTTTCTCTCTCCTTCCCTCCCCTCCTTTCCCTTCCTTTCCTCTCTCTCTTTCTCTTTCCTGTGAGAATATGGCACACCAATCTAGTAGCAATAGAGCAAACACCAATTTAGGCTATATGGGAAGATGAAATTGTCATTACCAAGCCAGGAAGAAACATAAAGCATCCTGAATAGAATCAAAATGTAAAAGCGACACAGTTCTCTTCTTTTGTGAGACTTTAGTTTTTACCTTGAATATTAACAATATTACTCATTTTCACATGTAAGAATGACAGACATAAATGTATATTTATGCCAAAGCATAAATTATAAGAGAGGTGTATATGATCCAGCAATTCCACTTCAGGTATTTTTATGAAGAAAATAAAAACACCAATTTGAAGAGATATATGCACGCCTATTTTATTGCAGCATTACGAAGCCGAGATATGGAAGCAACATAAGTGTCCTTTGATAGACGAATGGCTAAAAAAAATGTGATATATATATATTTAGACACGAATACATATATACTGGAACATCATTTAACCATAAAAAGGAATGAAATCTTGCCTTTTGTGACAGTATGGATGGATCCAGAAAGTATTACTCTAAGCCTTACAGAGAAAGACAAATACTGTTTGATTTCATATATACGTGGACTCTAAAGAAACAGAACAAATTGAACACACAAAACAAAACAAAAACAGATTTATAGGCACAGGAAACTGTTGGTGACCAGAGGAGGGAGAGGCGGGGGGGCAGGCAAAGTTGGGGAAGTGTATGAAGAGGTCAAATTTTCAGTTATAGAATAAATAAGTCATGGGGATGTAATTCCCTGTGTACAGAACAGGGAATATAGGCAATAATATTGCAATAACTTTGTATGGCACTAGATGATAACTAGACATCACAGGGATCTTTTTGTAACGTATAAAAATATTAAATCACTGCGATGTACATCTAAAACTAACTGGATATTATATGCCACTTATCCTTCAATTAGAAAAAGAAGAAAGAGATGAAAAGGCGAGAAGCTGGAAAAGGCAAGGGAATGTAGTCTCCCCTAGAGTGTTCCTTTCTGAAGAATGCGGCTCTTCCAACACCTGGATTTTCAAACAGCAAGATCCACTTAGGGCTTTTGTCCTCCAGACTATAAGACATAAATTTGTGTTGTTTTAAGCCACTATGTTTGTGGTAATCTGTTGCAACAGCAATAGCAAAATAATACCTGAGGTAACCATATATAATGATGAGATGGGTGCTTCACTGTAAAGACGCACATGGAATAAAAAGGACAGGTGTGTCAGCCACCCAACTTTAGCTCATGCCCTGAGATCCAGGAACATGACCAGCCCCTGCAGCTTGAACTTAAGTGGTCTCATGGACTCCTGAATGTATTTCAAGCCTGTCCACAATAGTGGGGGAATGTTAAGCTTTATCATTAAAATTGAGTCAGTTCTTTTTGTCTGGACTTACACCCTTCCTGTGGCTACTATTAACTCCTCACCTTTTAGTCTGCAAACCTATACTGCACTTCATGGCTTTTGCTTGATCTTAGCTTCTGTTTACAAATCACTTGCCTCTCACCTCCTTGTGCTTTTGACCTACATGTGTATGCCCTGGCATTTCTGTTTATCTTTCAGTTCTGCTTCCAAATGCCTGTCCTTGTCTCCACATCTCCAGGTCAATATAAGGAGGAAGAGAATAGAAGTGGCCTAGATTGTACTTGGCGCTTCCATTTGGATTTGGCTTTCGTATCAAGTCTCTTTATGAGTCGAAGCTGGTCAACAGTAATTGGCTTGGCTTTCTCTGGCACGTTTGTGACTTTCAGTTCACTGTGTGTACATTTATACTTTGCTTCTAGAAACTGGTTGCAAGAACTCTGATGTCTAGGACCAAATATTATGCTGTATTCAACCCACCATCATATAGCTTGGGGCCCAGATACCAAGGTTTTAATTATTTTGTCAATTGAGTAAGATTGAAAGTATTGCCATCAATCCTACTAATAAATGAGAAAATGAAAAATACATTTCTGCAAACTCTGCCACTTCTTCAGTGTAAGGTAGATGACGAGTACAAAAAACTTCATTCTTGAATATTTTGTCATCATTTTTCAGATATATATATATATATAATAAACATATGCATGTGTGTACATATTAAATATATACATGTTTATAGGTAAATAATTGAAAATATACATTTATATGTATATATAAATGAAAACAAGTTCTATGGTTTATTTATAATATTTCAAGTTGAACAAATATGTATATTCTCACTGACTTCCCAGCTAAAATATCTAATCAGTTTAGTGCTTCATTAAGAATTTTAACTTAAGGGGAGCTTAGGTGGCTCAGTCGGTTAAGCAACTGCCTTCAGCTCAGATCATGATCCCAGCGTCCTGGGATAGAGCCTGCATCAGCCTCCCTGCTCATTTCGGAGCCTGTTTCTCCCTTTCCCTCTGCCTCCCACCCCTCTCATGCTGTCTTTCTCTCTCAAATAAATAAAATTAAAAAAAAAATTGAAAGGAATTTTAACATAAAAGTATCTGTGTTATTAGAAGATACGAATTTTATGCACTTTCCTATAGTATACAAGAAATCTATCCCTAATTATGCATTGTTCAACAGTTATATTTCTTTTAAATTAATGACATGTGTAACTTCATAGAAAGTCATGTAATATGAAAATGTTGATATAATATGGACATTGATTATTTTTGCTCTATATTTTTATACTCTACTCATGTTCTATAAGGTCTCATTATATGTTGCTTTCCATGTCACTAGAAAATAAGTGATCATAGTTTCCTAAACAGTGAATAGAGCTAGTTTAATTTATATGCTTAAATATGTCTTATTTAAAAAAGGAGAAACAGACTCTAGGATAAATTAAGAATTGTACTTTTGCCATGGTAAATTTTGTGAAACACATTGTAGAAAAATAATCTGCTTTACAATAGACATATTTTACATTCATATATAATGAAGCTTAGATTTTTGTCTAGAAAATTACATTTTTTGCCAGAAAAGGAGCATGAATTTACATGAAGCACCCATTAAGAATGTCTTATTGTGGAGAGTTTTAAATAATAATGTGTTTCTATTATTATTTATCAGGAATGTACCTTTCCTCTTGTAGAGCTCAAATGCCAGTACAGAAAAGCATATTTTATAATATTATGCACACAGCTAAATTCTTTGTTGGCAGGAAATTCTTCCTGAAAGGGGTTTAAGAACCTTGTTATGCATATTTCCCTTTGTGCTATCATTTCATAAATAATTGATTAATTAGAATATAGAGCATATGAGATGCCTCATTTTTTTTAAATGCATAGAGACTGGAGATAGTTCTCCAGCTTTAAAATGAACCAGATGAGGCAATAAAGCCCCATAATGCTTCTTTCAAGTAAGTAGTAAGTACTGCAGAGAGTGAAATTGATAGTGTTCTCACTACTGCACACAGAACATTATTTTTTTAAGCATGATTGGTCCGTATCATGAAGTGCCTTCTATCCATTCTTTAAGTAGTAAAAATAAAAATACTATTAAAAAATCTAAAGAGCAATAAACAGTCTGAAAATAACATACGGAGAGTCACTCTGGAGTTAGTTGTGTTCTTCAAGTCCCTTTTTTTACTTCCTTTCACATACTTGATGCAAGGATGAGAAACGAAAAGTGAAAAATTACAAATGAGTAATAAAGGAAGGTCATACATTTGTTGCAATATCCTCTTGATTACACCCTTTAGCTTCAGTGTTTGTGGAGGCTAACTCATGTTCTTTTCACTCATTCTGTAATATACAGGCGCCACACACCATGTAAAGTCCGTGTGTCCCTGGCTTATAGTGCAGCTTTCCTTAAGGGATGTTATTTTTGTACCTTTTCAGTCACTTAACGTCTCAAAAGTGAGTCTCAATGATATTTGTCTACCTGATGGTTACCAGAGGGTAGGGGCTGAGGGGATGGGCAAAATGGATGAAGAGGAGTGGGAGATAGAAACTTCCAGTTATGGAATGAATAAGTCATGGGGTAAAAGGTAGAGCCTAAGGAATATAGTCAATGGTATTGGAATGGTGTTGTTTGGTGACAGATGGTAGCCACACTTGTGGTGAGCATAGATTGTAGTTATTGAATCATGGTATTGTACATCCAAAACTAATGTAACATTGTGTGTCAACTATAGTTCAATTAAAAAAAAGAATTGTTTGAGGTGCCTGGGTGGTTCAGTCAGTTAAGTGTCTGCCTTTGGCTCAGGTCATGATCTCAGGGTCCTGGGATCTAGCCCCACATTGGGTTCCCTGCTCAGCGGGGAGTCAGCTTCTCCCTGTCACTGACCCTCTGTGCTTCCCCACTTTCTCAAATAAAAAAAAAAATCTTTTAAAAAAATACTGCTTGTCTATTCATTCCAGACTCACTACAAAAATTAATACGAAAGTAGTAACTTCTTGGACTAGGGGCCTTATAAAAGAAAAATAAAATAAAATGCTCTGTTTAAATTCAAATGGTATTGCATTAACTTAGGGCAACACTAGAAATAGAACAGGAAAAGTCTCTGTGAATGGCATGTTTTGTTTGTCTTGACTAGCCAATTTTATAATCAGCAATAATAATGTTTATAGCTTCTAATGTTTAATTAGAACTTAGGAACCATGACAGTAAACATTTACATGTACGTTATCAAAAACTTCTTTAAATAATTTCATAAGATCTGAGAAACTAAAGCTTGGAAAACTTTGTGTACATTGATGGCTTTTTAATGCGACTGGAGCTAGCTGTGTGAGCAAAGAGAAGGGACAGCAGAGGTAGAGATATGGTCAGAGAAGTGGCTGGTGCGTTGAAAATAGACTGAAGCAGAACAAGTGTGAAACGAGGAGATCACTGACAAACTCTTGCAATAATCCACGTGAAAGATGATGATAGCTGGGGCATGTGGGGTAAAAGCGGGCAGAAATGGGAAATATTTAGAGGTGTCTCCTACAAGAATTACTTATAGCATATATGGAATGTAAGAGAAGAGCCAACACTATTTTTGCCCCCAAATAATTGGAAGGATAAAATCGCTTTCACAAAAAGCACAAATTATCTTTCAGTGGTCGCTCCTTGTTAGGTTCCAGTCACACTGACCTGCTTTCCCTTTATCCAACAGATAAATTTCTATCTCACTTCGAGGCTTTTGAACTTGCAGTTCAGTTGCCTGAAAGGCTCCCCCTTTACCTTTAGTTAGTTTTTGCACGCCCCTCAGGTGTTAACGCGAATATTAACTCCCAGGAGCTATGTTCCCTGATGGCCCAATCTAAAGTAGAACATTCTGTTATCTGTTAACTTGACTGCTTTGCCTTATAGTACAGGCATACATCATTTCACTGTGTTTTGCTGTATTGAACTTCACAGATACTGTGTTTTTTACAAATTGAAGGTTTGTGGCAACCCTACATTCAGCAAGCCTACTGGCACAATTTTTCCAAACGAATTTGCCCACTTCATGTCTCTATGTCACATTTTGGTAATTCTCACAATACATCAACAATTCTTCTTATTATATTTGTTGTGGATATTTGTCGTCAGCGATCTAGATGTTACTATTGGAATTGCTTGGGGGCACCACAAAACAGGCTGATATAAGACGGTGAACTTAATCAAGGAATGTTGTGTGGGTTCTGACTTCTTCCCCATCTCTCTCCCTCTGCTCAGACCTCCCTATTCCCTGACACATAACATGAGTGAAATTAGGCCAATTAAGAACCCTACAATGGCCTCTAAGTATTCAAATGAAAAGAAGAGTCACACTATCTCCCACTTTAAATCAAAAGCTAGGAATAACTAAGTTTAGCAAAGAAAGCATGTTGAAAGCTGAAATAGGTTGAAAGCTAGGCCATTGCACCGAGCAGTTAGTCAAGCTGTGAGTGCAAAGGAAACGTTCCTGAAGGAAATAAAAAATGCTATTCCAGTGAACATACATATGATAAGAAAATGAAACAGCCTTGTTGCTGAGATGGAAAAGTCTTAGTGGTCTGGATAGAAGATCCAACCAGCCACAACATTCCCGTAAGCCAAACCCTGATCCGAAGCAAGTCCCTAACTTTTTTCAATCTGTGAAGGCTGAGACAGGTGAGGAAGCTGCAGAAGAAAAGGTGGGAACTGGCAGAGGTTGGCTGATGAGGTTGAAGGAAAGAAGTCATGTCCATAACAAGGTGAAGCAGCAGGTGCTGATGTAGAAGCCGTAACAACTAATCAAGAAGATCTAGCTCAGATAATTAATGAGAGTGGCTACACTAAACCACAGATTTTCAGTGTAGAACAAACAGCCTTATATTGGAAGACAATGCCATCTAGGACTTTCATCTAGGACGTCAATGCCTGACTTCAAAGATTCAAAGGAGACACTGACCCTCTTGTTAGAGGCTAGTGGAGTTGGGGACTATACATTGAAGCTAATGCTCATTGACCATTTTGAAAATCCCATGGTCCTTAAAAATTATGCTAAATCTACTCTGCCTGTGCTCCATAAATGGAACAACAAAGCCTGGTTGACAGCACATCTGTTTACAACATGGTTTCCCGAATATGTTCAGCTTGCTGTTGAGAACTACTGCTCAAAATAAAGATTTCTTTCAAAATATGACTACTTATTGACAACGGACCTGGTCCCCGAAGAGCTCTGTTGGAGATTTATAAGATTAATGTAGTTTTCATGCCTGCTAACACAGTATCCTGTGGACCAAGGAATAACTTTGATTTGCAAGTCTTATTAAGAAATACATATTGTAGGGCTATGGCTGCCATAGATAGAGATTCCTCTGATGGATCTGTGCAAAGTCAATTGCAAATCTTCTGGAAAGGATTTGCCATTCTAGATGTGATTAAGAGCATTCATGATTCGTGAGAAGACATCAAAATATCAACATGAACAAGAGTTTGGAAGAAGTTTATTCCAACCTTCATGGGAGACTTGAGGGGTTCAAGACTTCAGTGGAGGAAGTGACTACAGTTCTGGTGAAGATAGCAAGAGAGCTAGAATTAGAAGTGAAGCCTGAAGATGTGACTGAATCGCCTTTTTTGATGTGACTAATTTCTTCACTCTAGAAAACTGGGTATATATCAGTGAAACACTAGAATGCATAAGCACATCCACAATGCAAATACTTTAAAATAGTTCAAAGAACGACTCAATCTTTATTGGTAAAATTGTCTGATAATTTCTCTCTAAGGTAATCCTGCTGATTAATGCAAGATTAACAGAATCAGGAAGTTCTGTTTAGTTGATTCTCAGGTTCTGCCTCTGAATAAGGAGAAGATTACATCCAATTTCTCTTTATTAGTAACTATTTAATTCTTAATTCTTTGAAAATTGAGGATCATTTCAGATAATGACAATATTCAATGCACGAGAGCATTATTTTCTTTACCTCCCACACTTCATCTTACACTAGCCCACTATTGGGAAATCACTGAATTACTGTTAATAATTGTGAGGTCCTTTGTGAGCTAAAAATAGGTTATGTAGGAAAGATAAGGGAGGATAAGATAGACTCTTAGTCTGACTTTTAAAGCTATATTGATTATTATATTTAGATACTAATACTACGGACAATTTATTTCAATAAAAAGCAGAAAGTATTAAAGTGTTGAATAAAAAAATGAAGTGCTGAATAAATTAAATAGGTCATGGGAGCAAAAAGAGGGATGAATTATAATTTAGGTATATGGGAAACTTCTTTTTTAGCAGTGATAATTTTATTTCAAATTTCCATAGTATGCTCATCTTTTCCTGTATTCAGAGAGAACATATGTGATAACTAATACAGAAAATTACTGGTACAAATGAGGTGAACTCCTGCCTGAGGACCAGCACTAGAAAATTCTCTCACTTCATTTTCTCTTAATGAAAGAAAATAATTCCTACTCCTTTTTTCTCTGGAAACATCATATGTTAAGACAGATTCCTTCTTTATTTCCAGCTCTCATTGAACACATTTGTTCAATTATATCAAACTGCATTCTCATCTCTGCAGGTAAAAGTTAATAAAATTTTTTTGTAATTTGTTTTATATAAGGGTCTTAGGTTCACATTCTTGAATGGCTGTTTAAGACCACACTCTGTATTATTAAGTAGATTGGCTAAATGCAAAAATAGTCTGTAGTTTGGAATTAAAAATCAGTTTGCTTTATTATATTTTCCTTCATAGCTCTCTTTTAGTAAAAGAAAGAAAATTTTATTTAGCAGAAAGGTCTAGTTGTTGGGGTTCAGTAGTCAAAATATTAATGTTAACAGAAATATAAGATATACTTTGATTCACAATTTTCAATTAATATAGGAAGATTTAATTAGTTATGTGTTATCTATTATTTCCATAGGACCGAAGTGAAATTTGAGATCACTAATATATAAAATGTTAGTCTAATTTGGGTTTGACAAATGCAATAATAGAGATAAACTAATACTATTTGAGAATACATATTTGACTTAGGATTTTACTGAATCCATCTTTTTACTTCCACGTCTTTTTTCTCTGACCTAGGTTTGGTGATGTGAATCTTGCCCAGATTTTCTGACTTTAGTTTGGCAACCTGATTCCAGACACACAGAAACATGGTCAGGTGAGACACTGGAAGGTGTACTATTTCAGCCTCTTCTCCCTTCCCATCCCACATAACCCAGAACATCAACCCTAATGCTCTGTCATGAAATATCTACTCTAAGTCCTTCATAAAAATAAAAACCCATTCAGATTCTGTTCAAAAATGTTCAAGAAGGAGAGAGCTGACTTTATGGTAAATGCATGACCCACAGTCTTCTGCTGGAAACATACTTTGAAACAATGCACACGTTTCAGCAGTATCTAAGCACTGCTCTAGAGGGGCACAGAGACAATGTCTAGACTACCTCTCTCTCCCTCCAGTCTACTTTGCCGTGCTCCTCACTGGGTAACCTAAGGCTGAATCCTAATTGCTACAGTTCTGAGAGCCTCAGGAAGGTCTGTGAGTGCTGCAGGGAGCACACTTACATTTTCCTGTCCCTTCAGTGCCAGGCATAGAGCAGGTGGTGAATAAATAGATTAAGTAATCCTCATAACGTATCAGAGAGAAAAATGTGAGAAATCCTAATGTCATATCCACATGAGAAAATTTTTTCTAAATGTTTGTGTTGTTGAGATGAGTGCTTAGGACAACTATAAATAGCCGCTTTCTGTGATAACGGCTTGTAGGAACCACAGGTCCTGGCTCTCCCATGGTTTACAGCACAGAAATGGAATACTTGTTTTCATAACCTCTCTGCTCAGGTCATTCCTGTGAAGAACAAATACAGGAAAGTACAATTTTTTACTCGGAATCTACCACCGTCAAGTCTCTATGCAACAAACGTGGAAACAAAGATAACACTATGACTCTACCTTCAAAGAGCTTATAGTTCAAGTAGGATTGATAAAAGATCCTCACAGCCAGCTGCGATACAGACAAGATTTCAAGAGGCAATGCGCTGACAATACCTATATCCCTGTGGAAATGTAGAGTTATGATGATAGAGACATGTATAAGGGGCATCCATTTGTAATAAGGTGGTTTTTTTTAGTTCAAAAAATGCTGGAAATTTGGTGACAAAAAAGTAGTAGTATTCTTTTTTCTTTTGTATCACTCTTCTCTATAGATCCAAAAGGAGGAGGAGAGTTAATATATCACTGATATAGTCATGAACATATAAAACTCAAGTTCCTAAGTAATGACTCAGCCTTGACAGTTATGGCTTTTTAACATATGGATCATTACTGATTTCATCTTAATTGATATGACACTTTCCTTTACACTCTGTAGCAACATTTGGCATTGTGGTTTTATTCAGAATAAATAACTCAAATATCTGACAATGTAATTTGGGGATATCTGTCAGAACAAACTAGAACTGGTCATTAATTTTTCAACATCAAAATATTTAGAACTTGTAGTGATGGAGTGCAATATGATTTCTAAAATAATTGAACTTTTCTATAAATTATATGCTCACATCAAACAGAATATGCTATGTCAGCATAGACAATATTTGATAAGTCTCTTTTTTGTATAAGTATTTGAATTTACACAGTAAAATTTATTAACTATAAGTTTGTGTTGAAGCAACACACTTTCTCCATCATTGAATAGCAAATAATTTTTTATTCTTCTTTAATGAAACAAGATAAAATGGACTCTCCTCTTGGCTCATTTCTGAATGTCTCATGGTTCAGTTACTACATATGTGATTTTTGATTTACAAATAAATCCTTCTATGAATATTGCCAGTTATATATTCCATGATTTTTTTAACCAAGATTCAAAATAGCACATTATTGAAATGAGCAGTAGTAGTAGTTGACAAAAATGACATCAAGGATTCTCAGCTCAATTAGGGGTTGTATCAGAATGATCTAGGGAGATCATTTTAATTAAGTAGGCACCCCACCAACAGTGTTCTTTTTTTACAGACACCCTATTTCATCACCCTGCTTTAGTCAGCCACTCCTATGAACAGCACATTTTATTACTTAGGTGTATGGAGGGACAGGCAAATATTTGAGAACCATTAGATTATAACACATTAAGAAGAATTCCATATTTAGTAAAAATAAGTCACTTCTTCTAATGCCATCATATTTAGGCAATTTTCATAGATAATGAAAGTAGACACAAATTGTTTCTATCCCATTCCAAAAACTGATGAAATAGATAAAATGGTTCTTATTATTCATTCTTTGTCTTTGCAGATATATTTATTGGCTACTATGAAATTGTGCTTTAAGAATTACTGTGAAGTTGGCCAATTTCAATTATTCGCTTTGGACATATACATAAAAGAGTTTGTGTGAGGCCAAAGATCCTGCATTTTTCATTAACACTGATGCAAATTGTTCATGGCTAATATATGGAGAAACATTGCTATGAGAGTTGAGTTCAAGGTCTTTGGAACTTATTTAGTTCCAATTACTGGATCTGCCACTTTTCAGTTAAGCCACCCCAGGCATTACTTAATTTAATACAGCTAAGTCTCAGTTTATTTAACCATGAACCAGGAATAATAGTGGTGCATATTTCTAGGTGGGGATGCAATGAGGTGATTCATGCAAAACATTTAGCTCAGAGTCTGGCACTAGGAAGAAGACATTAAGTTCTGCTGTCATCATCACCATCACCTAACAGGCATAGAATAGCACTTTATATTAAAGACACTTAGAAGCAGCTTCCCTTAATGCTTACTGTTTCTTTTGATAGTATTTCATTTAAAATTTGCTTGTTTGAGTTGTTTGAGTTTTGTTTTGTTTCGTTGATCATTTTCCTAACATATAAAATCTTTAGAGCTATTTTATGGAAGCAATTTGCATTTTTGTAAATATTGCAGATTGCTAAGCCATTTTAGGGGAGCAAAGAATATCAAAATATGTCTAGCTGGAAAAATTCAGCTGAAATGTCTAGAAAGAGTAATTTGTTAATCTTCAAGAGTGAATTTATATTTCCTTCCTTTTGATGAAAACATGCATTATGCTGAGTGAAATAACTCAGACAGAGAAAAACGAATACTGTATGATAACACTTATATGTGGACTCTAAAAAGCAAACTCACAAAACCAGAAAACAGAATGGTTGACAGAGACTAGAGGTTGTGAGAATGAGGAGAGGTTAGTCAGAGGGTACAAACTTCCAATTATAAGGTGAGTAAGTTCTAGGGATCTCAGGAATAGTATGCTGGTTGTAGTTAACAATACTATATCATATACATGAAAGTTGCTAAGAGAATACGTCTTAAATGTCCTGACCACACACACACACACACACACACACACACACACACACACACACACATTCCCAAATGGTAGTTATGTGAGATGATAGAATGTGTTAACTAATTCTGTGATAAACGTTTTGCAATATACACTGGTATCAAATCATCACCTTGTATACCTCTTAAACAATCTTGTATGTCAGGTATATCTCAATAAGGCTGGGACACGGGAGAAATATCCCAATAGTAGTAGAAGTTCCTCTACAGAGAGGAACCACCCACACAGATAGCTCTTTTCTCACTTGTTGTGCCACACGTGGGGGACAACTGATAAGATGGAGAAATACCCTGTCACTTTGCTATCCTGCAGTTTGGTCTACCACCAAAGCTACACGGGAAGACTTGTGCCTTCAGAACAACAGATAGTCTATTTGTGTCAAAGATTAATGTTTCAACAAGAGATACCAGTTGAGAAACACTGAAGTAAGTGTCATATTGTTTCTGGGGGCTTATTATTTCATTAAATGTTCTACGTTTTTCACCCATTTTTTTCCATTCAGAGCATTCATTTGCACAACATAGTCTCATAAGTGACATTCTACAGGCAGAGGTAGGACACAAAGCATCCCTCCCATGTGATTTGTGAGGAAGGATGCTTTCTGAACTGTACTTAACTCTGAATATTCTCATATTTACTAAATAAGTTTTCCCCACTTTGTGTATACCCCACCCCCTTAAAAAAAAGACAATGTAAAAAAAATTGTGTAATGTAAAAGTTACCTCAAAGTTCCTGAGGTAATGGAAATGTTATGTATCCCATTTGAGGTGTTGGATTTATGGGTGTGTACATTGGTAAAAACTCACTGAACTACACAAATAAGATCTTTGCATATATTCCCCATATATAAATTTTCATCAGTTAAAAAAGAGAGTGATCTACATTGATGTCTTCTGTTGGCATTTTAAGATGAGAGTTTTACACTGGTCATTTTTGTGCGACACAAATTATATGCCCACTTCTTCTAGTTCAATCAAAAGAGATGAAGCATTGAAATCTAGACTCTGTGGCAATATCCTCACCTAGTAGCAGCATATTACCATTGCAGAATGAGATTTACAAGGAAAATTGCAGCACGTAGCTGCAAACAAAGAAAAATCATGGCTTCTCAAGGATATCCTCTTTTAGTTATCATGGTTCCAGATATTTTGTATCTTGAGACCAATGTAAGATTTTAATCTATGAAGAGTATCTGGGATTTGAAGAGACCTAATAAATGTCCCTGACCAACCCCAACATTCCTAACATTGAAAAAAAGACAAAAAAGGCCAAAATGTCAGCTTTTCAAGGCTACCTTGGTGGATACAGTCTAAATGAGAGTCAAAAGGACAGACCTCAGTTCAGGCTGGGAAAGGGTGAAGTCTGTAGAGCAAAACCCTCATTCTGTTATCTGTCTGTCTTACACTGGTTTGAAATGGAGATGGCAGAAGAGATAAAATTCCCAGTGCCCGTATCTTTTGATAGATAGGTCAAACCAAAAAATCTCCTTTACCCAGCAATCAGACAATTGGCTCTGCCTATGTGAGTAAAAGTAAGTGGTGGAAGAAGAAGAAATAAATGTTCAGGAAACATTGAAATCAGGAGTGCAAAAGAGGGTCCTTCCCTACTTCAGAAAGAGACAAAATACATAAGAAGAAAATGCATGAAATCAGGATATGAATTGGAGGCATCGCTGACTTCAGTCTTGGACCTCATGCATCACAGATCACTATCATTCGATTTTGGTGATGTACAAATTCATTGAAAGAGTTCTTTGCAGACTTAGACTTTTAAAATGCTATTATAATACCAAATATCAACATGAAAAATTAATATAATTATAAAGGAATTCATCCAATAATGTTTGGTTAAAAAGGTCTTTGTCAATCCCTGTATATTATTTTCCAAACCATTTTCAAGGACACCCATGGCTATCTGTTGCTGGGGAAAAAAAAAAAAAAAAGTTCAGAAGACTTCTGTATATCTGATGGATTATTATTACTTGGAGGTAGAAAGGAGTAGAGACAGAAATCAGTGATGCGGGAGGACACGGAAGCCTGTTATAGGTACAACATGACTAATGAAATCTCCAGGCTTCTTGCTGCTTGTCGAAACTTTCCAAAGGCTTCTCATTTCACTCAGGGTAAAAAGCCAAACACAGCCTACAGGATCCTGTGTGATAAGGCTTCCCATTACCTAGTTCTAGCCTAACCTAACACTACTTACCCTGTTGCTCACTGCACTCCAGACACACGTGTCTCCTTGTTATTCCTCAGACACAGCAGGTATGACCCCACCTCACAGTGTATCTGTTTAGCTCATACCTTCATTTCCTTCAAGAGCTTTTTAAAGGTCACCTTCTCAGTGGAGCCTAATAATGCGTTCAATTCTTCTGGACCCCCTTGCCCTACTGCTTGTTTCCCATGGAACACATCACCTATCACCTATCACTATATAATAAACATGTTTATTATGTGAGAGTTTGATTCCCCTGACTGAAATAGAAAGTCCAGGAGAGAAGTTATTTTGGTCTCTTTTATTCACTGGTGATATATCTGAGGAATGAATGAGAAGTCACATGTAGGATGACAAAAGCAAAGGACATTTAGGATTCCCTGGTGCTGCAGGATACGCATCTTCTGTCCTCTGTCCGCCGAGCTCTGCTATGCCCCGACACATGCAGCCAGCTAATCGAGCAGCAAGGAATAATCCAGAAGCACAACCCAGTTGTTAAGGTATTTTTCCAGGATAACACTACAAAGGCCCTAGTGCTCAACTATGTCTCAACCTGTTTGGTCCCTGGATTCATATTTCAGGCCTGTACCTCAGCTTCTGGCCCCTTCACATCGATGATTGGTTTGGGCTTTAGTTGGACTTCTTACCCTTTCATCCAGATCTTTACATCACATCCACTCTCACCTCCATCCAGGGTCACCTCTCCTTGTGCACAAAGGGGGAGAAATAGAGAGCAGCCTGTTTCATTTTTACATTTTTAAAATATGCAGCCCTCAGGGTAGTCATTTGCCACCTACAATTTTGTACTTATATCCATGTCTGCAATTTTAAAAATCCCAGATATAACAAGCAGAACATAAGGAGGAGTTGCTTTTTTTTTATTTTAATCATATTTTTTCTGTTCTTCAATTTTCCTCTGCTCTCTATTGAGTTATTTTATTTTCTTCTTGTCTTGAGGTCTCTCTTCCCAGATAGTATCCTAAGGGCCTATATCCCATGGCTTGCCTCTCTGTATGTTAAATCTCAGAAGCAGGTGTGGAGTGCAGGCATCTGAAACACGTCATCCACCAGTAAGGTGCAGTGGTGAATCCTGAGTGGAGGCCAGGGATGAAGCTGGGGTGGGGGTTGAAGCCAGGACAAAACTGGCTTATGATGCTGAAATGTGGAATAGAAGTCACAGAGCCAAGAAAAAGAGCCTGATATAAACTTTCCACCATACTAAGGTTTTCATTCCAGGAATAAGAAAGATTTATTTTTAAGTCCTGGCGTCATCATTTGCTAGTGGTATAAGACTTGAGAGAAGATTTTGCTTCAGCTGTTTTCATCTGGGACTGATAAAACCCATTTCAACTGAATCTAGCTGACATACTCAGATCCCTCTGCTCCCCCACTATGATCCCAGCCAACTGTGGTCCGTGCTTTTATGGAAAACTCTCCTTCTGAGTGTGGAGAGGACCAGTGACTTGCTTCTAAACAATAGAAGTTGGCAAAGGTAGATGATGGATGTCACTCCTGTGGGTATGTTCCATTAAATAAAACTCCATTTTGTGAGCACACTTGCTCTAGACTCTGCTTGTTGGCTTGATGAAGTCAAACAGCATGTAGGTAAAGTCAGCATGACGAGGAACGGTAGCAACCTCTAGGAACGACTACAGCCTCTAGCGGGATGACCTCCAACATTTAGCTAAAAACCTGACCATGTTTGAAAACAGATTCTTTCCCAATCAAGCCTTCAGATGAGACTACATCTCCAGCGGACCTTTACTGCAGCCTTAGGAGACCATGATATTTAGTTATTATATCATTATAAGCAAATAGTTAATAACTTTTAAGCAAGTAAGGTAGCTAAGCTGGACCCAGACTCCTGACCCACAGAAATTTTAAGATGACAAATTTGTTTTGTTTTAAGCCTCTATGCTTGTGGTAATTTGCTACACAGCAGTAGCAAATACACTGAAATTTCAAACCCTTGTGGTTTGCCTATGGTAAAACACTAAAGAATGTCACCATGTCAACAGTCCTCTGTGATTTTTACCAAACTAAGCCATTTTCCTTACTTTCCCAGCCACATTTTGCCATACTAGGATTGGGGAACTGCTAGTTCCTAAACTAAAAGATATGACTTTGGTAATCCTTCTTGAAAACTGTGCCATTTAGATTTTCTTCATACAGTTAACTGTAAGCACCCTAAATGTCACAGATTTTTGGGAAGGGGATGATATTTGAGAGCATAAGTGAATGTGTTTACTACAATATGCAATCCTGTCCACATATAAGGTATTAATACTTTATTCTCATAATTTTCAAAATAAGAGGTACCTAAATGTTAAATATAGCTTTCACAATTTATACAAATTTACACTGTATTGCTTGTGTTGTTATTACTATGTTAGAAATATTTTTTAAGATTTTATTTATTTATATGACAGAGAGAGAGAGAGAGATCACAAGTAGGCAAAGAGGCAGGCAGAGAGAGAGGAGGAAGCAGGCTCCCTGTTTAGCAGAGCCTGATGTGGGCCTTGATCCCAGGACCCTGAGATCATGACCTGAGCCAAAGGCAGAGGCTTTAACCCACTGAGCCACCCAGGCGCCTGATGTTAGATATATTCTTTAAAAATCTTTGGTAATGAATCCACTTATATTATTAAACAGTTGCTAATGATAGATATTTAAATCAGAATCTTTTTAAAGGGAAGAAACAAAGATAGCATGGGACCCCTGAATTTAATGACATATAAATATTTGTTAGTGGCAAAATGAGTGCTTAAAAAGTGCTGAGGATATAGAAAAATAAATTTGTAATTTTATTATGGTTAGCTTTGATTGAGATCCAAAATCAAGTCTTCTTAATAGCAGTCATATATCTGCAATATTTAGTTGTTTTTAAAATAACAATTGTTCAGTACTGCCAATTATAGCAGATGACAAGTGTCACTGAGAAAAAGGTGAATGAGACACAACACATTTCATCAAATATTTTGCACCTAGAATAATAAACATTATATATCTGAAATATATTTCATTCAACTCTTAATACAATTGTTGAAATCAAACACCACATTTTTCAACTATTATTGAGAGAAATTTGAAGGAGACTTTGATATTGTGTTTTAAAACATAACATTGGGTAAACATTACTTTTTTAATAAAAAAGGAAGAGACATTAACAAATATAGCTGTCACAGTGAAATCTACACTTACTCTCATTAGAAGGTTGAATTCTATTTCAGTTAATAAATTCTCCAAGACCAGTCCTAAATGATTGAAAAGCTTCCTTTCATTGTTCCATACATTTTTGACTTAGTACTTTGATAATATAAATACTTTTTGTAGAGAACTAAGTGTGTTAAAATATTGTTGAGGAGGGGCACCTGGGTGGCTCAGTCACTTAAGCATCTGCCTTTGACTCAGGTCATGATCTCAGGATCCTGGGATCAAGCCCCACATCTAGCTCCCTGCTCAGCGGGAAGTCTGCTGATTCCCCTGCTTGGGCTCAACTTCTCTCTCTCTCTATCTCTCTCTCTCTCTCTGTCAAGTAAATAAATAGGATCTTTAAAAAATATATTTGTTGAGGAAATAATGACCTGCTTAAACTAGTCAATGCTTTCACGTGAGATTGGCAGGATTGCAACCTGGGAACATGGAGAAAGGGAGCCAACAGAAAATAGAAGAGCAAGAGATGGTTAAGTTTTGTTTTGAAGGATAATCCCTGGTTGAAAAGCAGAGAAAGAATGACAGAAACAGACACAGAAATATAAAAGAATGGTGTATTAAGGGCTGAAATGTACCTTTAATTAAAATATGTTGTCACCTAGTCTATTTGAGAAGGTTCCTCTCAACATTTATGAATTATGGTGCCAATGTTTTAGTAATATTCTTACTCTAATAAACTGTCTTTTTTCTTTCACAATAGATCTAGAGTAAAGATCATATACAGATTTTCTAAGCAGTGTAGAAACTCCTAGACAAAAGTGTTATCTAGTACTTATATAACACCCTAAAACTAGTTATTTATTTTAAGGAGGCATCTTAGTCCAGTTAATGGAGAAGTCATGTACTTAAAACATTTTTTAAAAACATGCTCTGTAATGGCAATTTCATACTGAATTCCTTAAAGGGAGGGTATTGTGTAACAAATACTTGTGGAAGAAAATATGTAAAAATCCAAAACAGTTCTCCATCGTTATTAATAAAGCATTGAAGGTGCAGCATATACATTAATGTGATTGCTAATTTTTTTTATGTGTCAAGTTGGATCATTGATGGCCCCTAGATATTTGGTCAAATGTTATACTGAAGAGTTTGTAAAGGAGTATTTTTGATGAGATTAACATTTAAATAATTAAATTTTGAGTACAGCAGACCACTTTATAATATGGGTGAGCCTCATCCAATCAGGTGAAGGACTTAAAGGAACAAAGACTAACTATTCCTGAGCAAGAGGGAATTCTGTCAGTTCATTGCCTTTGGATTCAGGTTGCAGTTCTACCTTCAATCTCCAGCATGCTGGTCTATCCTGGAGGTTTTATATTTTCACCTTCACAATTATGTGAGCCAATTCCTTAAAATCTTAAAATAAATTTTCTGTGTTTCTCTGGAAAACCCAGACCAATACAACTGTCTCTGTCACAATGAATACTTATTCACTCTGAATAATAAGTTCCCCATCCATAAAATAAAAGAACAAGAACCAAACTACGTAACTTCAAAATTCCTTACAGCCAGACTTCCTATGAACTACAATTTAAAGTCATGTTCTCAAAGAATTGTGAGATATGAAATCTCAGATGAACTGCATTCTATTTTCACAGCGTGCTTAAAAGTAAAAGTTATAATTACACACAAATTAAATAATCATGTGTATATACCCTGTTTCTAAGGAAATAAGTTATGCCCATATGATACCAGTACAAATGGCAAGAGAGAGAAAAATATCTAGATACACAGAGATTTTTCCCAAAATATTACCATTTGTTATTTTTTTATACTGTGGGTTTTTTTTTATGAACTGACCAGAACAACTAACACGTGGTTATCATTTTAGTTAAGAGTTATTGCTTTGATTGAAATTATGTTTATTTTCAATGGTTACTCCATCTTTGCCATGTTATTTGACCTTTAAAAGCTAATGATCTATGCAGATTTCCCATGCATATGTCATCAAGAGCATTTACATAAAGACACAAAATAATTTATTTTCTTGATAATCCATCCATGTTGGCAACTATGTTTTTTAAACAGATGGCACTATGATAAATTATCCAATATGTAGAAATCATGGCATGAATCTGGAAACTTTGCACAGATGCTTTTAATGAGATGTTCATGATCACATACCACTTGCACATTCAGAGAATGACAGAGCCTTCTGTTGTGAAAGACATTTATATGGTGAAGTCTCTTTTAGTAACATTTAGTGATGCTGCTTTGCTTTAAGGGTGACACGCTCCCTAGGAAGTAAATATGTTTAGTGATCTCGATCTCTCAGGCAAAACATTTCTAGGAGAAATTTTTGGTGGCAAAGATCAATTTAGAACTTACTCATTTTAATAAAAAGAGTTGAAAATACTCTGGTTTACATAAGAGACTCCTAATCTCACAAAACAAACTGAGGGTTACTGGGGGGTGGGAGGGTAGGGATAGGGTGGATGGGTTATGGACATTGGGGAGGGTTTGTGCTTTGGTGAATGCTGTGAAAGACATAAGCCTGATGATTCACAGACCTGTATCCCTGGGGCAAATAATAATAATAAAAATAAATTTTAAAAAAAAGAAAATACTCTGGTTTAAAGGAGTTTACAAAGTTAGCTTTCCAGATCTGAACACGATTTTAATTTTCAATAGCAGTGCTCTCCAGGCTTTCAGGAGGAAAACGTCAATTTGTTATAGGGAGAAAATACTGTTTTGAGTGAAGAATAAAACGTTGACATCAAGATATATGAATTGTGATGCTATGTTAATTCTCCTTGAAATACAGGTCACAGAATAGCAGGTTAACTGGACCACTCTGGAAAAAAATCTTTTATTCCAAAGGCAGAGAGCCACTCAATTTGAGTTGTAAAGGACTTTAAGATGATATTAATAGGGAGCTAGTGACTTGGAATGTTGAGTGATGATTCCCAAGGAAGGCAGCTAAATCTCTTGACATAATATGAATACAAATAACTGGCAGAAACATGGATCATAACAATCTATTTCTTGGCTCTTTACTACTGAAATATTTAAGTTTCTAATATTCTAGTACCTGAGTCTCAACTCCAAAAACAAATTCTGACTTCCTCTGATTTATATACCAAGAAAAATACATGGATCCTAGCATATTCTAGGCCCTAATATACTTATATTTACTCTCTGTCTCTGTACTTTTCTTTCTGTGTGTCTCTCGTATATATACCACATGTACATACAAATAAGCTTTCTAAAAATTCAGTAGAGCAGATATAGAGCCATAAGGAACATGCACAAATATTACTAATTATTTTAACTTCATTTTCAACTTGCTATTTCTAAATTATACATGAGAAATCCTCGTATGTCCACATATTTATCATTTTGGCAGTCATTATTGAGCTTTACATCTGGAAACCAATGGTGATAGATTACAAGCTAAATTAGGTGCCACCTGTCTTTCAGTTGTATATTTCTAGACTGAATTAATGACAATTTTTACCTAGGCACACTTGAGAGTTGCTTGAACAAGGTACAAATCTGATTGATGTACAATAACTTCTACATCTCTTTTTTAAAAAAATGTAAATCTTATTGGGGACTTTCCTTGAGACAAACAGCTGTAATCAGTGTTAAAACTGGAGCTTACAAATTCCACAATGTTTTGATTTCTCTTATGTGGATGATAAATTGTCATTTTCCAATTAAGAAGAATATGACAATCTTTTACTGAGTCAATAGAAACATGTAGGAACTACTTTTTAATTCCTTGAGTTTATTGTATTTTTCTTCGTTTTCCTCTCTTTCAGTCTTTACTTTTACTTATTTCTCTTTTGTCAAGGTATTGTGTTTAAGGGCTACAACAAAACAAGAAAGCTATCAAGAAATAACCTGGCCAACATCTTCAAAATGCAGTCTGGGGATCCCTGGGTTTCTAGGAGACTTTTTCAGGGGTTCCATAATATTGAACTACTTTCATAACACTGAAACTTCATTTGCCTTTTTCACACTGTTTGTCTCATAAGTGTACAGTGGAGTTTTCCAGAGCTACATGGCACATGATGTCCTAACAGGTTGAATGTGGAAGCAGGTGTAAGAATCCTACTGTCTTCTATTAAAACAGACATTAGAAAGATTTTCAAAATATTACTCTTTTGACTAAATTGTTTTGCAATCTACAAAGTCAAGTTATTTCGTTTAAAAATGTATTTAGGGGCGCCTGAGTGGCTCAGTCATTTAAACAGCTGCCTTCAGCTCAAGTCATGATCTCAGGGTCCTGGGATCGAGCCCTGCATTGAGCTCTCTGCTCAGTGGGGAGCCTCCTTCTCCTTCTCCCTCTGCCTGCCTCTCTGCCTACTTGTGCTCTCTCTCTCTGTCAAATAAATAAATAAAATCTTAAAAAAATAAAAATAAGGGCACCTGGGTGGCTCAGTAGGTTAAAGCCTCTGCCTTCGGCTCGGGTCATGATCTCAGGGTCCTGGGATCGAGGCCCGCATCGGGCTCCCTGCTCGGCAGGGAGCCTGCTTCCTCCTCTCTCTCTGTCTGTCTCTCTGCCTACTTGTGATCTCTCTCTCTCTCTGTCAAATAAATAAATAAAAATATAAAATAAATAAATAAATAAAAATAATAAAAATGTATTTAAAGGAACATGCAGTGGGTTTATTACTATTTTCAATGAATATATATTTTAAACACTTCTCTATTTTAAACTCTAACATTATAAATATAATAGATATAACTAACATAAAAAAGCTACTTGAAATCTTCAATTATTTTTAAATATATAGAAGAATCCAAAATTCCAAAACTTTAAGAAACTCTATCATAAATGAATCCTCAATACCTGAGATTACTGTCATTTTCCACAAATGTAAAAAACTAAAGTGACCAGGATGCCCTAGTATATACATCTACCTCTTCTGTTAATTTATTCAATTTTTGAAAAATTAAAATTTATAATATTAAAATCGCTGTGCTAAGCACTGGGCCTAGAATCATCAATAAGATGCTACATTCGTCACAGAAGGAAACTGTGTCCCGGATTATCATGTTCCAACTAAGAGGCATCCTCTTGTGAAATTGTAGCACTCATTTGTTTTGAAGCATTGTTTACTGACTACTGCTCTTTGCATTTTTATATTAATTTTTATGCCTTAGCTATTTCTTATCTGGAATTATAGCAGTGAATCAAGGTGACTACTTCCTACACCTAAGGTCATGTTGCCTTAGTTACAGAAGGTCGAGACCACACCTGAGCTATGCACACTGCCTTCAGAAGCTTTATTATGGCAGGAGTAGAAAAAGAAAGAAAGAAAAATATCCTCCCAATGTAGGCTTTTGAAAGTTCATTTTAAAGTCAAAGCTTTTGATTTATAAAGACTGGGCTTTGTTAAGAGAATAGAATATTCTTGAAAAGCAAAAAATGAAGGCACTTAAAGTAGCAGAATATAAGCTTCTGTCACAACAAGAATTGAGGAGCAGAGAGAAGATGTATGACTTGGCCCCAGGAAGATGTAACTTATCTAGCACAGGATGGGGTTTAGGTGACACTGTTATAAGATGAGACTTAATGGAGGCCATGTATGGAGAAGCAAACACAACATCCTAAGCCTGGCCAGCATGGGTCACATCGGTGTCATAGAGCTACATGGGATTCACACCAATGCTTGAAGGGTATCACTTCCCACACAAGCATGTGTTTCGTGTATGCTGGACTGAAGAGTCATGTAGGTTATACTTCTCATCAACTTCCTGCAAGTTGCTCATGATTCATCTCAGGGAAGTGATTCTCACTTTTGCTGCAGGATGTTTCAGAGTTCCATCCAAATGACCAATACGATGTTTCAATATTTACTTCCAGACTTCTTGAAAGCATTTTGAATAACACCAGCGAATTTATGAAGTTAGAATTATATAAAGGGAAAGACCTTAGCTACTACTGGACAATAGAGAAGAAAACATTCCAGACCTGTTACTTATGGGGATTTATACTGGCACCACAGAGGCATTACTAGTTCCGAGGCAGGGGGTGGAGATCAAGCCTAGTTATTTGAACTCAAGGTAGAGACTCTTGAAGGGAAATAAGATATTATACCAAGGAAGAATCAGGTTATAGGGTAGGGGAGCAGGGGAAGAAATGTCAGAGGGAAAAAAGGAAAGGGAAGGGAAGGGAAGGAGAAAGGAAAGGAAAGGAAAGTGAGGGGAAAGGCAGGGGGAAG
>LNAC01000375.1:305939-373439 GCA_002007465.1 Ailurus styani | reverse complement strand
TGCTACTATCTAGAAAAAAACCAGCCCATGGTAACTAAGTTACAATAAAAGCTTAAAAGCAAAAAACCGGCATGATAGGTTAACTGCAAGTGAGCATAGAGTCAAGACCATACCATTATGGCTATCTTGCCTGAGTTTCAGCACATATGCTTGCAAAATCTGAGCAGTGTTAATGCTGTGTCAAAATTCTTATGGTATATCCGAGAGTTGACAGCATGATCTTCATCATCCATGGTGTCAGGTAGCAGAAGAACACTTTCCTAAACCTGAGAAAAAGACTCTCACAACCTTTGACCCACACAGTCTGCTGGATGTGTGTTTAAAAAAAAAAAAATGGTGATGTCACAGAAGTAAAACAGCTGTTGTATGTTGAGCCACAAAGAAAGAGACCCTCAAATGAAACAGGAGGGAAAAAAATGCACTGAAATAATGCATCAGATAATGTAGCATAGCTGAGAAATCTGAGAAAACAAACTAAAGGAGCATTAGTAGGTAAAAGTGGCCCACCGAAGCAAAAATGCTAAGCTGAGGAAAAATGGTCAGGTTTTGTAGTCAGTTGATATCACTAGTCAGCCAACTCAAACATGTGTTAAAAATAAAAATCTGCTTATAACAGATTATTTTATTGTTTAGAGCCCTATTTAATGATGAAAAGGGAATATGTGTATACATGTGGTGTATTTTGCATGGTGATGAGTTGATATGAGGAAAATGCAAAATGCTCTGCTGAAATTCATGAACATCAAAAACATCCCCTGACAATTGCCAGATTTGAGAATAAGCCATTCCAGCATGGAAAACAGTGCAGCAGAGCTGTGTTTGAGAGAATTTTGACACCTGCATTCAAAATCACCCTTACTAAACCAATGAATGCTGTTTCACCATTTTTTAAAAAAGACTTACTTGTTTTAGAAAGAGAGAGAGAGCATAAGCAGGAGGGGCAGAGAGAGAGGGAGAGAGAATCTCAAGCGACTCCAGGCCGACGAGTGTGGAGTCCCGGGTGGGGTTCCATCTCATGACTCTGAGACCGAGACCTAAGCTGAAAACTAAAACTCAGATGCTCAACCAACTGTACCACCAAGGTGCCCCAGAATGACTACATTTTAGACGAGATCGGGCTTGTTCAAGGTAGTATGGTCATAGACTAGAATGACCACATTTTAAACAGAAATGTCATCACTTTATAAAGCATTGCTTGTCATTACACATATTTTAAAAAGCCCTTTTAGATAAACCATGTATTTTGTAACTTTTGTGTGACTAGGTTGTCATTATATAAACTATATTCTAAATGCATTAAAAATTATTGTGATGGAGAGGTTTTTTTGATCTCATAAATACCTTCTGAGTAGCAATTTTTGCAGAAAAGATCTTTTTTAAGACCAAAATGACTATTACCTTGGAAACAACGTGAAATGACATCAGACAGATCTAAATTAAAATTTTGATTCCAACAGCTACTATTGGTGGGATGTATTATAAGTATCTTATCTTTATAAGCCTTAGCTCCTTCATCTGAAAAATATAGTTAATGATATTTAACTTATATATTTTTGGAGTAATGTAAAATAATTTATGTAACTGTCAGTTATATGACAGGCATAAGGTAGTATTAATAACACATGACAGTCCTTATATTTGCATGTTTGAAATTTTAGCACAATATTAAAAACAAAATCAGGTTTGCCTACAATTACATGCCTACTGATTAGTCCATAGTGAGCCAAAAAGTAAGATTTAAAAGTGAAAGCTATCATTTGCAAGAGATAAAGAATGTAACTGCGAAAAAAAAAAAGAATGTAACTGCATTGAGAAATCAAGCATTAAAAGTTTATTTTTTTCATTTTCCCAAATATATATTTCAAGAAAGGTAAGCCTGAAAGTTATAAATACATCCCTGAGAATTCATATTCTTTCAGCTGACAAATGTATCTTTTTAAAGAATTTGGTGAAGATTGTTCAGTGTATTTTTGTCTTGACCAAAAAATTGTGGCTTCTCATCACACTTGACTGTTTGCAGGACCCCTGAGAGGAAATTCCATGCTGAGATATACAGAACTTAAATAATATTGGGGCACAGGGCTTGGAAGGACGAACATAACAGAGACATTCATTCAGTTAATCTAACTAATCTTTTGATTTGCATGGCTTTGTCTACAGAGTAATTATTTTGTTTCCAATTTTCTCTTTTGCACTCCTTTATAACTACATGAAAGGCACAGGTTGAACATACAAAGAATTTCAATACCAAATTTCTTTAGAACCATGTGTACATCTTTAAATCTTAAAATGAACACCCCCCCCAAAAAAAAACTGTATATTCTATAAAAAGGGGAAAAGACCAAGTTCTGGTAGTATTTAAAAAGGAAAACACATGCATTTTCTGCTCAGTTTCAGCTTCTGTTAGTTAAAGAAGCTTCTGTATCTTTTTTTTCTTCACTCTGAAATGAACGCCTGCTATCGTAAAGCACGAAACTGGTAATAGTTTTGTAAATGAATCACTATTGCATTCATACCATTAGCCTCGGGACAGATGTCAGAAAGTAAAGATTGGCTGCCTCTAGATCAAGTTGCTGCTGCCAACTCTCGCGAGCTTTGTCAGTAACAGTTGATTGTAATGTCAGTGCAGTCCAATTTACAGGCTGAAGCAGCAGCTGCACACTGCATTTCCCTGAAGTATTACATGATTTCCACTCCTTGCAAACTTTATCATCTTTGTTGCAGTGAGTCAGGTAAGCTGCTCTGAATTTACATGTTCGTGTAGAGATGCAACTTAACGGTGAAGCTCATTCTGTAGGAGGATTGTTATCCCTTGACTTGTTTGCTGTGCCCCTTTGGTGCTCTGTGGAGAACAGTTATTGCAAATGGGACAGATGAAGCAAGCGAGCAGACACATGCATCAGATCTGCCTATTATTCAAGGAACGCAAACTGAGTCCATTTAACTGCTGAGGAAATAATGAATTTATTCAACTTTGTGTGAAGGACCGTAGCACTTGTGGAATCACTGTGATGTTAGGTTCTTAGTGCACTCCCTAAGGGAAAACATTTTTATGCTGTATTTTACCCTTAAATGCACGATTCAGTCAATCTCTCTCTCTCCTGAAAAGAGTAACAAAAGTGGTCTTTGATCAGTCTTACTCTATTTTTTTTCTTTTTTCTTTTTTTCTTTTTTGGTTAAAAGTGGTGTGAAATGAATAGTTCTTTTATTGTCTGGTTTGACATTGCACTTTCCTTAATCAACATTTTGTCATCTGAAACAATATCAATTGGCAAAGAAGAAAGCCTAATTTTCTTATATCTAAAAGAAGATTCTGTTTTCTAACTTGATTTACAAACTTTTCCTCCCTTAGTTCTAGTTGTCCTTTTTTAAAAATATGTGCATTTAAATTATAATAAAATGTTGTAAATTTGCTACTATTTCTACTATTATAGAAACAATTAGCAAATATAGACTTTCTGCTCATCCTATAGTTTTGTATATCTACCTTTATTTTGATGGTATCAGTTCTTGTTTAATCAGAGAATTAAGCATTGAGTATAAATTGCATGAATGATTAAAAGTAAACTGAAATATGGATGAAATTATTTCATTGTTTATTATTTCTATTTATAATTTATTTTTTATTTCAAAAGTAAGCTTTCCAAATTTTTATAAACATATTACATAATAATAAACTCAACTAGGAGTTACTATTGCTAGTCTGTATAATGCCTTCCATAATATAAACTATATCATACTTATGGTAAATATAATTATATTTCACTTAGGTAAATAGTTACTTGTTTAAGGATGAGCATGAGTTTTTAAAGAGTGGCTTTATACTTTAAATGAAAACCTTTAGACTTCTCTGTGAATTTGAAATAACACCACCTTTGAGTGACAAATTAAATTGCTTATTGGATTTGCTAAGTTGTTGTATTTTCCTAGATTTGTTGTTGTTTTATTGTTCTTTGTTTTTAATGTCCTCCTTCTTTAACTGTAAGAAAATGTTTGAGATCTATTCTATATTGCAGTTTTTAAAATATGATCTAATAATATCTTAACAAGTCACATCTCGTTTATCAATTTAGTTTCTGGTTTGAGTCACTTTTTTATAATAATAATAACATTTAAATTTTATGTTGTCTTCATATTAATGTTTTCATGTCAAAATCTGCTCATATAAAAACTGCAGGACATTAGAGAATTATAATTGAATAGATGTCAACCTAACACGAGATTCAACTTTGAAAGAAGACCCAAGATATCTCTCTAATATTAAATGTTTGAATTATTCGCACGATGAAAAGTTTGTGAATGTTCTTCCTGACTGAGGACAGATAGAGATCTTATGCTTCTCCTACCTAATATAGTGTCTTCTATCTGTACACATTCTTTTCCTTTAGTGACTAATGGGTATCTGAAGGATCCCTGAAAGACAGTGGTATAGTCTATTTATAAACAGACTTCCTCAATTCCCCACTTCAGATAGCCTGCAACAAAACAAGCTTTTTAGGTTTCGTATAAAGGCTTAGTTGTTTAACTTGACCAAATACATTTTAGAGGCGCTTGTTCTCGATCATATTATCTAGAGGGCTTTTGCCCCACTATCTTGAGAAGGTTTATTTTTTTAAAAGAAATACATATTATAACTTGAAAAAAAAACACAGGAAAATTACACTCAGAGAAAACTATTATCTTCTTTTAAGAAGTCCTTGGGCGGCCAGTCATTTTGAAAATGTGGTTAATAATCAACTATGGCAAATATATGGCAAATAAGTAGCTCTTTCTATCAATCATTTCATCACAGCCATGTCTTACTGCATAACATATTTCTTAAAATTGATACTACTTTCAAAATTAAATCCAAAATGAAAAAAAAGTAATTTTTTTTACTTTTTTTATTTTCAAAGTTATGTTAAAAGTTTGAATATTTCCCAAAAATCACCAGTAGACTTTGATATCCCAGAGCACTTGACAACTTTGGAATACCATAGTCTTCATTATCTTTCAGGTATTTTCTTCTCCTCACTCCCATCATTAATTTTCTCTTGCAATTCCGAAGACCCTTGCCTTTCTTTCAGAAACCATGGCAGTAAGTTAAGTGATCTAATTCAGATACTCAGTTGTAGTTTATATGAAAAATTTCCCCATTCTTTATCATGTATTATGTATTCTCAGAGTTTAAATTGTTTATTTAACGTGACATCAGCCAACTTGCACCAGAATTTATTGAAAAAACAAGTGTTTTATTTAATGTTTTAATTATTAATAAAGATTTAGATATATAGACTAATAACATTTTCTTAGTCTTCTTTATTCACCTTTTGATTATTTAATCATGTGGTAACATATACTAAAAATACAGAGCAACCTGTTAGAATAGAGAATACCAGATTATGAAAAGGACAACATAATGTTTATTTAAATCAGTACTTTAGCTAACTATAAAAATACTATCCTACACTAATAATGTGTATGTGAGCAAATGTGTACTTTCATATTAAAGTCTAGACTTTATAGTATGGTATATTAATGTTTCAACAGGTAGCATGATGGTGAGTTGGAATTATATTACCATTCTTTCAGTGAACACATGCTTACAGTGATTTTCTGAATGTTACTAATTACATTATTTGTGAGATGAGGACTCATAAATCATTGTTGAGAAAGCAAGATTATTATTCTCATAAATCGTACCATATAACTTTGACATCTATTCAGCACAAATATAAATAAAAACATACAAGAAAATCAAGCTAGGTGACATCAGAATGAGATTATAACCTTTTATGTGTTACAGTAGATATTTTTTAAAATATTCAAGGAAATTTATTGCATTTATTAATTATGTACAAAGCCAAAATATTTTGTAGTATTATACTTGCTGTGCAATAAAATTATTAAACTATACAACAAACATTTGAAAATTATCAGAGACCAAAAGTTATTAACATTAGGTGTTTGGTTTATAAAGGCAAAATAATATTTATATAAAACCACACACACACACACACACACACACACACACACACACACAAAACAGACAATCTTTACTTTAGATTCAGAAGAACATTGCTTGAATTGGGCCACAGAGAGGAATGAGTACAACCAGAGATGCTGCAGTTACTCTGTTGAAATGCAGCTTAGAATAAACCCGCTTTGTGTCTTAATTCCTATTTTCTTTCCAAAGCACGTTTTTAAAAAGAGAAAAAAAAAATCCGTTGCAGCACTTTGTTCTCCACATGTCACCTCCATCTATTTAAAAGGGTTTAGAAATTATCAGAAGGAAAAAAAAAATAAGACTGTGATAGCTATGACTCTAAAACTCCTCAACTGTTAGAAATACAAAATTTCATTAATAAGTATTAAGTCTATAAGAACCTTTACATTATTGTTACATTATCACGATATTATGATCTTATCATATTATCATAAATATTATATCACATCATACTAATATAGAAATCATAAATATCATAGTGTAGAAATAGTCTTAAAATATTATATAATTCAATAATATATTTAATAGTCTTAACACAGATCAATTGTATCAAAACTGATATCATAGAATATTCTCACAGTTTGATTTTTTAAAACCTTATTATTTTTATAATTATTACATATAGACATATATGTGTGTATATATATATATGCATATATATGGACATTGATAGAATTAGATCTAGATACATAGATACATAGACAGAGATAAAGATACCCATAAGTACTCTGAACAAAATATCGTACAATTGGTTGGATTATCCAGATCTTTTCGGGGGGCTCAAAAAATGCTTGTTGATCACTAGCTGTACTATTAGCAGTGGTGAATGAGGTTGATTTAAAATGTGAGAATCCTAACTCTGGAAGAGTTTTCAGGATAATACTCAATTCTCTCTACCTTCTGAGACAATCTAAATTAAAAAAAACACTAATATAAATTCTCAATGCTCACAGCACTAGCTTCTTAGACATATAGATTGTATTTAAAATTACAGTATCAAAAAATACAGAAAAATTTTTGTACATTTGTGAATCTTTGTTATTATTGTGTGGATGAGAATCAGTGTCTGTATTTGACTGTTTTAATCAGGTTTTCTTTCAGTTATATAAAGATATTAGTTCTTTTAAATGATATGGGCATTACATTTTTGTATCCCTCATTGTCATGTGAAGCTTCAGAATCTGATTTTTAGGTTTTATTAATTTTAAAGAAATTCAGGTGTGCAGTATGAATTTTTTTAAAGATAAATTTATTTATTTGAGAAAGAGAGAGCATGCAGAGCATAAGTCGGGGGGAGGATCAGAAGAAGGGAGAGGGAGAGAAGCAAACTCCCTGCTGAGCTTAGAGCCCCATGCAGCTAGATCTCATGACCCATGAGATCATGACCTGAACTGAAACCAAGAGTCAGACGCTCAACTCACTGAGCCACCCAGGTGCTCCACATTATGAATTTTTAATAAAACTTTGATTTCCACAAGCCATCTTTTCATGTCATCAATAAATATTATTTAATAAAATGTCAAATAATTATGATTTTGTAGGTCTCAAAGATTCCTTTTTCTTCTTCTCCTCTTTCCAGTAATTCCTCAGCATTAGTTCTCTTAATCTCACTTACTTTGTCCACTAAGAAAATGCAAGTAATCTGACCATATTAACACCTGTAACCTCACCAGTTACATATACTTTGATCAATTAACAAATAACAGATGTGCATTGAGTAATCCCTGAGTGTAAAATTCCTTCAAAGCATTTCCTCACACATTGTATTATCAGCTGCTGGTTCTCTCCATTGACATTGTAATTCAGGTAGAGAAGTCTTTCTTCGTTATTCCTTATTTGCTTTCAGGGAAACTGGTATATATCCTCAGTTCTCTCTCTTAGTTTTTCCCATAGATCTTTACAGTGGCAGCAGATTTGTTAGTATTCACAATTTTTAAGACCAATGACAACTGTTGTATTTTTGTTATTTAATATTCTATGAATAGATTGTCCAAATTCTCTTCTGGATTGTGTAGAGGAAGAAACCAGGAGGCAAAAAGAATCACAGAAGGGACCATGGAAACAAAAAAACAGTAACAGAAGCCTAAGGAGACTTAAAGGAGACTTCACAGTCTGTCAAGAGTCAGCTGACCATGAATAGAACTGTACACATTTCAGAGAATACATGAGCTTATATTTTCTCCTCTAACCGGGGTAGAAATGATATCTACATAAGTTGACTACCACTGAATGCCACTTTTGGTGGATCTGCATATGGTAAAAAAGTATATATATCTGGGACAAAGTTCCTTACAGAGACTTGATAATGAATCTTTCCCAAGTGAAATAACTTTTACTTTTCCATTCCACTTATTCCTGTTCTAAGTTGAAAACTGAAATATCTACAAGCATTTTTAGGGTGTGTGTGTGTGTGTGTGTGTGTGTGTGTGTGTGTGTGTGTGTGTGTGTGTTTAACAAAACCTTTATAGTAGTAGCAGATTTATTAGTTTTCATAATTGGTAGGACTAACAAGAACTATTGTATTTCAGTTAATTATCATAAATAAAATATAATACTTGATGCATGAGGCTTTTAAAATTTCCTAATTACCTTTCTTTCAGAAATCAATATGCAGAGCAAATGTACAATCATAAGCATCCGATTTCTCTTGTGGTTTCTTCTGTTCTGGGTGCTTATCGGGAAGTCACACACGGAAGAGGACATCATAATTACCACCAAGAATGGAAAAGTCAGAGGGATCAACTTGCCAGTTCTTGGCAGCACAGTAACAGCCTTTCTTGGAATTCCCTATGCACAGCCACCTCTTGGTAGACTTCGATTCAAAAAGCCACAGTTCTTGACCAAGTGGTCTGATATTTGGAATGCCACAAAATATGCAAATTCTTGCTATCAGAACACAGATCAGAGTTTCCCAGGTTTCCTTGGATCAGAGATGTGGAACCCAAATACGGATCTCAGTGAAGACTGTTTATACCTGAATGTATGGGTTCCAACACCTAAACCAAAAAATGCAACTGTAATGATCTGGATCTATGGTGGTGGTTTTCAAACCGGAACATCATCTTTGCCGGTTTATGATGGCAAATTTCTAGCTCGGGTTGAAAGAGTTATTGTGGTTTCAATGAACTATAGGGTGGGTGCCCTAGGATTCTTAGCTTTACCAGGAAATCCCGAGGTACCCGGGAACATGGGCTTGTTTGATCAACAGTTGGCACTTCAGTGGGTCCAAAAAAATATAGCAGCCTTTGGTGGAAATCCTAAAAGTGTAACTCTCTTTGGAGAAAGTGCAGGAGCAGGCTCAGTTAGCCTTCATTTACTTTCTCCTAGAAGTCAGCCATTGTTTACCAGGGCCATTCTGCAAAGTGGATCCTCTAATGCCCCTTGGGCAGTAATGTCTCCTGATGAAGCCAGAAACAGGACGCTGACCTTAGCTAAATATATTGGTTGCTTTAGAGAAAATGAGACAGAGATAATCAAATGCCTTCGAAACAAAGATCCCCAGGAAATTCTACTGAATGCAGTTTTGGTTGTCCCCTCTGATACTCTTTTGTCTGTAAACTTTGGTCCAATTGTGGATGGTGATTTCCTCACTGACATGCCAGACACACTACTCCAACTTGGACAGTTCAAAAAAGCCCAGATCTTGGTGGGCGTTAATAAAAATGAAGGGACAGCATTTTTAGTATATGGTGCTCCTGGTTTCAGCAAAGATAACAACAGTATCATAACTAGAAAAGACTTTCAAGAAGGTTTAAAGATGTATTTTCCAGGAGTGAGTGAATTTGGAAGGGAATCGATCCTTTTTTATTATGTGGACTTGTTAGATGATCAGAGAGGTGAAAAATACCGTGATGCATTGGATGATGTTCTTGGGGATTATAATATCATCTGCCCTGCCTTAGAGTTCACCAAGAAGTTCTCGGACTTGGGAAATAGTGCCTTTTTCTACTATTTTGAACACCGATCCTCCCAACTTCCTTGGCCAGAATGGATGGGAGTGATGCATGGTTATGAAATTGAATTTGTCTTTGGTTTACCCCTGGAAAGAAGAGCTAATTACACAAAAGCTGAGGAAATTTTGAGTAGATCCATAATGAAATACTGGGCAAATTTTGCAAAATATGGGTAAGTGCTGATTTTTGTAATTGTTCTTGTTTGATTTTGTTTGGTTTTTGCTTAGCTTTGCTTGATGTCTGGTATAGATGTCATTAAAGGCACATAAATGTTTTAATTGTTTATTCTTTTTGTACCATAAGCTACTTTTGGTTTTTATTATATAACGAATTTCAACTTCTTACATCAGGGTGCTTAAAAGAATTCAGCAAAGAACTTTTATGAAAAATATTTTCTGATTTCATTTCCAAAATACTGCAAAGTAATATGGTAATATTAACCAAAGTTTATATGCAAATATATGTTTACCTTGAAAGTTAAAGTTATTGTGACCATACTTCTTAACCTGGAAGTTTATAGTGTTTCTACATTTAGGGAAGAGTAGAAATACATCTTCTCCTCATGCTCATAAGCAGAGGTAGTGGTAACTGATAGGTGGAAAAACACATTGCCATTCAGGAAAATCAAAGGGCAAAATGGTGATGGGGTTGGCCCTCAGATTACTTCAAATACAAATGCAGAATTGGCATTTTATCAATTTTTCCCCTAATAGTTTTGTTCAGAGCTTTCAGGTGACCTGTATCGCACAGGAGCAGGTACAAGTGTCCTCAGGTTTAGCTAAGCTGCTTTTGGCTTGAGCAACCATACAGCTGACATTAGCTAGTGAGAAGTATGGCAGAAGAAACTATTTTTCCTTATATGTTATAAATATTGTGATATTATGTCCCCAAGAGTCAGAAGAAAATAATCTGTTCAAATATATTTTCTAATTTGCATCTCTTAAATATACAAATGTATGTGTACAGAAAATAATGGTTGTTTTTGTTTTTTTTTGTAACCCCCAAAAGAATTTTATTCATTGGGGTAATTTGTGTCAGTGAGAAAAATAAAGAAATAGAAGTTTGGGCATCTATTTTTAAAATACTGTGAGTACTTGCAGAAACTCACAGATGAATAGATGCATTAATCCAATCTTTCAGATTATCTTTTATAATTGGAAAGAATGTTGATAGTGATACTATCGTGTTCTAGTTTTCTCTTGCGACCTCCATCTGAGATTCATGATTACTTCATGTCACTATATATATCCTCTACAAAGTACTTGTGTGATATAATTCTTCTCAGAAATTTTTAATGCTTATCCACTGTTTCTGAAGCAAAAATTCTTTTCTGTCATTAAGAGACCTCTATAATCTTAATGCAACCCATATTCCCCAACACTACCTGGCTTCTTGGGAGACCAGTTATCTCATGAATGCCAAGATTTCATGCTTAATATAACTTCCAGCCTTGTTCTTGGTCTGCACCCTGTTTAGAACATCTACCCCTCTCCTTTTTAATGACATGAGTCCTACTCTTTTTTTAAGGTCCTGAGCACCCACATGTTTCACCAAGAATATCTTTAATTCTTAGAGTTGTAATTGCTTCAGACCGCTTTTTCACTCTCAACAGAAGTTATTGACTGTAACTTGTCTCTGCGAGATTTTTCAGTGTATGCTGAGACTCCCAAACTAGGCTAAACTAGCTCCCAAAAAGAGAAACTGGTTTTACTGGAAACTCGTTCAAGTACAGGCGTGGGTAGTGTGACATATTTATCAAATATTTGGTTATCAAATGATTGAACAAAAACAAGCAAAGGCTAGAATGAGTAAAAAATGTACATATGTTCAAGATATGTGGGCTATTAATTGTAGTTGTGCAATATCTTTTGACTTCTCCATATCAGCTTCAATTTCTGCGGAAGAGGGATCATTTCTAGAGCAGCGTTAGAGTTATTTCTATTTCATTTTGTTCTCACCCTAAAGGCTATATCCATATTAAATCACTTTAATATTTTTTACAAAATTTATACTTTCTTACAATTCTGGAGATTATAAAGTATTTAAGGAGATACATTTCTTAAAATTATTGATACTGGTAATTTTTAAAGGACTTTATTTTGCATGTTGAAGTCATCAAGGAATTTATACTTACTCAAGTCACAATGGAGAATACTGAGAACCGGATGTGGTGAATATCTTGACATACAGCAACAATTCAAAGAAGAGAATCTTTGATGCTTAATGGAACAGATTGCTTAATCCTAATCTACTTCCATGATTAGCATATTTTCATGGGAAATATATGAAGGTTGACACATTTCAGTTATAATGATAAATTCATTTAAATAAGAGTATAAACCTTAAAAATTAATGTAAACTTTTTAAAGTAGTTTGGCTATCAGGAAATGTCATTTTAGTTGAGGAGTTTCTTTACAGTCCATATTTGCACAGTGGAACAAAAATAATAATACTTCCTACCTGTTGAGAGTTCATTTGTTGGCAAACACAGTGTTAATCTCCTGGTATACATTATCTTCCTTTAAAGTATACCTAGGAATAAATATAGAAGCTTAGAATGGTTAAGTAAACTCCAATAGAAACAAAGTTGGTAAATGTACAGTTTGTAAATCCATCCACATCTATCTGACCACAAAAGTGACCACAAAAATTTTAGTTCTGTTGTTTTCGGTGCAGGGAGATCAATCCCCTGACCCTTCACCTTCCCACCCCTGGGAACATTCAATAATGTCTGGATATGTGTTTGAGTGTCACAGCTTGGGGCAGGGGGGTTTGTTACTAACAAGGTAGAGGCCAGGGATGCTCCTACACTGCCTGCAAAGCCCAGAACAGCCCCCACAACAAAGAATTATTCATTCTAAATGTTAGTTACTCCAAGATTGAGAAGCTACACATTTCTATTTCTTCATATCCCAAAAATGACACATTAAGAAAGTAAAAAAGTAGAACTAGGAGCAGTAATAATTATTCAGGAAAATGAGTTTTCAAGTTCATGGTTCACAAAGTGTTTTAATAAAGTCTGCTTCTTAAATAATGTCTAGTATAAATTGTACTTTTTGTTATAATCAAATTCAAAATAAGGGGTGTCTGGGTGGCTCAGTTGGTTTGAGTGTCTGACTCATGGTCTCAGCTTGGGGTCATTAGTTCAAGCTCCCTGTTGGGCTCCATGCTGGGCATGGGGCCTACTTAAAAAAAAAAATTAAACTCAAAATAATTTTGGTGATTTTTAATTTTGTCAATGGGTCATTTAGTAGACTGTTATTTAACTCCCAAATATTTGGATAATTTCTGGATATTTTGTTATCGATTTCTAGGTTAGATCCATTCTAGTAATAGACAATACTCTGTAAGATTTTCCCGTTTGAAACATATTAAGAACTATTTTTATGAACCATATGATCTCTGTGGGTGATTAGTTTATGTGCTCTTTCATAACTTGGTATGGTGTGTTCTGTAAATCAATTAGTTCACAGTCACTCAGGTCTTCTAGTATTCTCCCTAATATTTTTGTCTACTTGTTTCGAATACTGAGAAAGGGGTATTAACATCTTCAACTGTAATTGTGGTGTTACTCATTTCTCCATTTAGCTTTGTTGATTTTTTTTAGTATTTTAGATCTATGTTATTAATTTCTATGCATATTTAGGATTATGTAGTCCCGATTAATTGATCATTCTATCATCATGAAATTTCTCTTTTCATCCCAAAGTTGACTTTGTCTAATATCAAGATAAACATGTCAAGTTTTCCATACTTATGTTTCACATTTTGTTCTATCCTTTCATTCCACTTATATTTCTAAAGAAATCTTGCTTACTGTTGAGTTGGTATGATTAATCCATTTGACATTTAATGTATTTATCAATATGATTTTAAGTATATCATCTTGCTTTTTTTAAGTTCATTCTTCCTGTTGCTCCTTTGCAGCTTTTTTTGCATTAGTTGAACATCTTTTTTTATTATTCCATTTTATTTTTATATAGACATTTTAATTTGCTTTTAATATTTTTTCCCATGCTTGCTTTAGGGCTAGCAATTATTTCTTTAACTTGTGAAAGTCAACTTAGAGTTAATACTGAAACATTTTGCTTTTTGCAACTGACATTTCCCATTTTCTTCACAATTCACATTTCCCATTTTCTACATCATTCTTACTACTTCACAAATGCAAGAAACTAACAATATCATTTAATGTATTCTCAATGTTTCTCGCATTGCTGTCATATGTTTAGGCAATGTGTAATATAAAATTGCTCTTAAAATACTATTTGCTTTAAACCATCAGTTATATTCAGGTAAATTTATAAAAGAATGAGAAAAATGGTCTTTTACATTTACCCACGGAATTGCCAGTTCTAACGTTCTTTATTCTTACCTGTGGATTTGAGTTTTCATCTGGTATTATTCCCTTCATGCTGAGGAACATTCTTAAAGATTTTTCATTGTGTAGGTTGGCTAGTTACAAATCCATCAACTTTCTTTTATATGAAAATGCCTTTATCTTACCTCCATTGATGGATATTTTTTAAGAATATAGAGTACTGAGTTGACTTTTTTTTCTTTTCCATTATCTTCTTATCTCTAGTGCTGATGTGAAGTGAGCTTTTATTCTTATGATTTTTCCCCTTATATGTAGTATCTTTTTTTTTTCACCCCTCTGGGTTGATTTTAAAATTTTCTCTTTATCTTGGGTTTTCAATAGTTTGCCCATGACGTTTCCAAGTATAATTTTTTTTTTAATTTATTTTTTTGGTCTGGAGTTCACCAAGATTCTTCTTGTTGATTTTAAGGTCACATTTGCAATATTTTGGGTCAGCATTTCATCAAATACTCTTTCTGCCTCCTTCTCATTCTCATCTCCTTTAAAACTCCAATTATATATATACTAGGTGGTTTAAATTTCACAGGTCACTAAATTTCTGTCCCCTTTTCTTAATTTTGCTTCTGTTATTCAAATTAAGTACTTTTTATTGATTTCTCTGCAAGCTCACTGACTGTGCTAACCTTTTCCAATTTATAGCTGAACCCATCCCATGAGTTCTTAATTTCATTTTAGTTTTCAGATAAAAATTTCCTTTTTTAAAAAATAATTTTACTTCTTTACCAAGAGTCCCTCCCTGTCTCCTATTTAAAAAGATATTATTTTTTAAGTCCTTGAACATATTTAAAATAGTTTTAAGGTTTTATTTGTTCATCCAATATCTGGTTCCATGGGTTCAGTTTCTATTTCTTTGCATGCTTAATAATTTTCAAATTTATACTGGACTTTGTGCAGCAAATTTATACTGGACTTTATGCAGCAAAAATTCCATATTATTTTATCCCTCTCAGAAGAAGTATGCTGGCACTGAAGAATGTTTTCCTATTTTACCAGGCCGTTCAATTAAAGGATGTGTATACGCTGAAGTTTGTCTCAAATGTGTAATAGGCATGGCTTTATATTTTGTTGGAGTGGATCCAGGGGGAGGTCCAAGATATTTCATAGATCCTCCTACTTGGCAGGACTTAACTCAAAAGTCTGTTTTCACTGAGGGTATTGCAGGTACTTGGTTTCAGGGTCTGTTAGGGTGTGGTCGACTAGGTCTCCTTGTATTCCTGACTTCTAAGGCTTGGCTTTGACTCCAGCTGGACACTGAGTATTAAAGAGGTACTAATGAGATGTAAATGAAGTGTTGACAACATTATGAAGATATTCGCTCTCCAACTTTTCCCATCTCTCTTCTCCTCTCAGCCCTGCAGCCACTTCTCTCTATTCTGCCTCTTAAACTCTCACCCTGTACATAATCAGCCCAGGCCTCAGCCCAAAATCTGCAGGGAATCCCTGCAAGAGAATTTGAGCCTCACTCCTTCCTTTCTGGAGTCCTGCCCCACAGATTCCAGCTTCTGTATCCAGTAACTCTTATTTCTGTCTCTTGACTTCAGTGAAGCTACTCAACTGCTTAGGCTCACTCTCCCTGCATCTTGGACAAGAAATTCTCCTCATGTGAGTAACCACAGCAAACACAGGCTCACCTTGGAGTTCCCGGCTCTCAAATCACACAGACTTGTGCTGTCTGTTATCTGGTTCCTGAAACTCACTGCCTTGTTTTTTGCTTTTGTTTTTGTTGTTTTTGTCCGGTGTTATAATTGTTTATGGTGAGAAGGCTAATCCAGTTTAAATCATTCCATCATGGATGAACATAAAAGTCCAAACTCTCCCCATTTGTATTTTAAGGGAATCTTAACCTTTGTACTTCTCGTTCGGTTACATGAAACTCCTTTTTTGCAGTTACTTTAGAATATCTTATCAATTTCCAAGACATATAAAAGCCATTTTAGTTTGACTTCTTGGCAAAAATAAGAAAAACATTATTCTGTGATAGCATTAAATTGAATTCAGATTTGGTATCTCTAGCTGTAATGTTTTAAATTCCTTATAAAACAGAAGCCACAATATCATGTAAACCTTTGCTGATTGTAATTACCCCCTATATCTACTTTGCTTGTTCCTGCTTTTCCCTTAATCCCATCTTTGATAATGAATTTAAAACCTTACCCAAATAGTACACAGGTCCACTGTGGATTACACTCAATACTCTATACTAATATATGTTGAAGTATCAATTCACATATATATCCATCAACCATTCATCCAAGCAATAACTTTTTTAAATTTTTCTTTTTTTTTTCTTTTTTTTGAGAGAGACAAAAAACGAACAAGTGGGGAAGAGGGTCAGAGAAAGATGGAGAAGCAGTCTCTCCACTGATCAGGGAGCTTGATGTGGGGCTTGATCCTAGAACCCTGGGATCATAACCTGAGCCAAAGGCAGATGCAGACATTTAACTGACTGAGCCACCCAGGCGCCCCTAAACAATAACTTGATGGGCAAGAAATTAAATTAAGCAGAACTTAATGACATCCATTCAGCACTATCCCAATTATACAGGAAATTGGTGAAATCAAACTTGATTTATCAGAGAGACCAGAGCAGCTAAAGAAAGTAAGTAGCCAAAATATAATTAGTAGCATAATGTAAGATAGTGAAGGATCATTAGTCCAGGACCCCTCCTGTTGCTTCCCACTGTGTCAGATCATCTTTTGTTTACTGTATCCTCTCCAGGTGCTATAGTCAGAGCTCCTCCAGTGTACAACTTCAAGGGGAGCCATTCACCGCTGTTACACAGTTGTCCCATTTGTATGTGACAGCCCTGATGTATCCAGTGTTCATCTTTCTACAGATCTTATGTTTATACCACCTTAGGCAACTTACTTCAAACTGCCTACTGTTTTTCCTTATCTATAAAATGGGGATATAAATATACCTCCCTTACTGACATATGTAAATGTTGCCTTATCATCTACAAAGAATTGCATTCCTCCTTCCCATTAAAAAAAAAAAAATACATATTTTTCCCCCTTCCAGGAACAAACTACTTCAGTCTATTCTTATCTAAGATCAAACTTGCCTTCTCCCCCAAAATGCACAGGTGTTTCATTTCCCAGCTCCATGGGAATTAATCAATGAAGTTTTCAAACAAATATCGATAAACTAAAAATTGAGGCAGTTAACAGGCTTCTGTCTCTTTGGTGATAATCCATTTATTCAGAATCCCTCTAAAGTGGTTAAAGTGGTTAGGAAACATTTTTCCTAACATTTTTTGCCAGACATAAATGTATGGCACACTTTTCTTTTGTCCTATTTTGATATCATGAAACAAAAAAATTACTTAACAAAGTATTTGTAACTTCATTGTAGCTTATCTTCTGCTACTCTTATGTATTTTATTTATTTCTTATTTATTGCCTTACACTGGAAAAAATCTTATCACAGATGGAACAATTTATTAAGTGGAAACAAAAATATACAACTAAAATCTCAGTCCCATGATTCACTGATCTATTAAAAAAAAAAAAAAACATAAGAACAGTTCCTGATTTCTGTACTGGGAAGTAGGTGTGATTAAATTAAATGCTAAGCCATAATTTCTTAGTGCACAAGATATTTTTTTAATAGTTGAGACAATTTAAAAATAGACATGCTTCCATATACTAAATTGTAATTATAATGATTACAATTTACAGATTTGCCAGACTTCCAATGCAATGAACTTTGTTTCTAATTTGGAATATTTGGGATATATATATATATATATATATATATATATATATATATATCTCCATATACACACATGCTTTAAGGGATGGGTGCTTCAAAGACATTGCTGTAACTTCACTATACTAGTAGGAACACACACAATAATAATGTATTTTCAAATATTTATAATGCAAAGTAGCTTTAATAATATTAGTGTTTAATAGGTATGATTCTACCTTATTTACTTATGACACAAGAAATAAAGTGATTGAAAGAACAATTATTTTAACCCCACTTATTTTTTAAGTGAATGTATTTTCTTTGTGTGTTCTTGTTTATCCCCCTCCTGCAATCATTTTATATCTTCAAAAGATAATCGAAAAACTGAGGAAAATCAAAGAAAATGTAAGTGGAGAACCAGTGCTTTTTCATTCTAAATCTCTTAGGAATTAATATGTGTCCCTATTCATTATGTAAAGTTTGTACAAATCCCTTCACCAAGAAATTAATTTTCAAATTACACTTGAAATTAATTTTATTATATGTTTTAACTTAACAAATATTCTGGAACTTCATTACAACACATTTCTCAATAAGAGATGCCTTAAGTATTGCAAAATGATAGTCGTTAAAGATTATGTTAACATGAATGATAGCATTACACTGGCAAGGTATAAAGTGTATGGATGCTATTATTAGAATGAAAAAAATGCCGAAATGATGACACTATCTAACATTTCAGATGAGAAGTGTGTGGTCCATAGAAGAAAAGTGAATTGGAGCTAATAGGTGACAGAACAAAGATTAACTATGACTCAAGACTATTAACTTTCATTTCCTTGTATTATCCATTCACCAGGCTGCCTTCACAATGATCTATTGAAAGCAGTCATTAAACAGTCTTAGGAAATGCATTTGGTTACAAACTAATAATTTTAACATGTTAGCATGCTGATACCTGCCTGGTTAATGTTACAAGGGTAAGGGCAGAGAACAGACTAAAATTAGACATCATGAGCTGTAGAGACAAGTTTAAGTTTGTGAAAGACTGTCATCTGGCCATCTAGTGCAATTATTATCATACTTATAATTAGATTTTCTGACAGATAATAGTTCATGTGGTTTCCAGAGTGAAGAAAAAAAATCCTTATCCTCTGATTCTATAATTATTTGTGGTACATTATCATAATTAACCTAACTGAAACATTTTGATGACTTTGCAAAAGGGTCAGGGTTCCAATCCCCTTGTATTTATTTTACTGCTATCATGACAGCATCAGTATTCTATAACTTCAAATTCTGTCCCCTCCAGAGGAATTAGGTGAGAAATTACCCTGTAAGGAATAAAACAATGAATAGTAGCTGCGGTGTAAAGTACCTTAAGTTTAACAGATTTTTTTGTAGGTTAAAAAAAATATGCATGCGGGGTGCTTGGATAGCTCAGTCATTAAGCATCTGTCTTTGGCTCAGGTCATGATCCCGGAGTCCTGGGATGGAGTCCTCCATTGGGCTCCCTGCTGGGCGAGAAGCCTGCTTCTCCCTCTCCCACTCCCTCTGCTTGTGTTACCTCTCTCGCTGTGTCTCTCTCTGTCAAATAAATAAATAAAGTCTTAAAAAAAAGTACATGCATTAGTGTAACTTATTTGAAAAGAAGGAATTACATTATGGGACAGTTTAAAGTGTGCATAAGATCACTTGCAAAACTGTTTCAGAGTGCTGTGATATTTTACCATCAGTGACAGTGGTCTGAGAAGAAGAAACCAGATCCCCGCCAAGGGCTGCATCTACAAAGATAGCTATAAAAACTAAAATACATTTAACTAAGCATTTTGAAATATTTTATCACAGTGAAGCAAGGGAGAACTAATGCTTTCATAGTATAAGGGGGCTCATTAAAACATGGAAAATCACATTGACAGGAGTCATTTACTTGGAAATAACAATGTGATTTGTTCTGTATGGTTTTCCATATTTGGACAAAATTATAACATTCAGTGCTCTTGTAAATCTGAAGTTCAGTGTGAAATTAGAATTAATCAATTATTATTTTAAAAATCAAAGTCATAATTTCAGTGACATATAAATGCAATACTTAAAACGACCTGTCAGGTATGAAATAATATGTCATATTTCACTAAGTAACAAAATGCAGTAACCAAAATGTGATTTCAAATATTTTACTGTATAAAATACTATTTTTCTGACTGTTTCACAATTAGATATAACTAAAATGTGTTTTGTCAGATTTATGAGTTTAAAGAAATTATTCTTTCTTCAATTTTCCTCCCAATCAATAACATTCAAGTGTTATTTAAGTGTTATTTAAGTTTTAGCTCCAAGTGCTAAAAAGTCTAGCTCCACCATATTTTTATTTTTTTATGTTAATATTTTACCTAGACTCCTTCCTATTAGCATGATAGATACTATTAATCTGATAGGATAATCTGTAGATTTATTATAAATGAAATGTCATTATTAACTTGTCTACAGACCTCTGTTATATAAAAGCAACTGAGTCTTTTCTTATACAAATTACATTATTTTTGGTCTCTAAGATTGCTACCAAAATAACATTTGTTTTTATGACTAGAGTTAAAATATTAGGTATAAAAATATCTTTTATCTGATAAACCATTACAAATCAATAAAATAACCCAATGATGTTAAAGTGTTAAAATTCCATGCTTTGTTTAAAAGCCATAATTCCAATCACGCTTCTACTGGTTTCATAATGTTTCTGGAGATATGAAATTTAGACATTTCATAAAAATCCCTGATATGAAAATCTACATTTTTTATAGAGTACTTGTTAATCACAAGTTAAAAATTTTTGTATGGTTGGGCCATATATTATACAGGCCTGAAGAGAGGGTAAGAGATGGTAAATAATAAAAAAATTTTAAAAAAAGAGATGGTCAGTAGAGCAGTCAGAATTCATACATTTGTTGATTAAGTTGTCTGTCTTTTTTTTTTTAAAGATTTTATTTATTTATTTGACACAGAGAGAGATTACAAGTAGGCAGAGAGGCAGGCAGAGAGACAGGGAGAGGAGGAAGCAGGCTCCCTGCTGAGCAGAGAGCCCGATGTGGGCCTCGATCCCAGGACCCTGAGATCATGACCTGAGCCGAAAGCAGAGGCTTTAACCCACTGAGCCACCCAGGCGTCCTTAAGTTGTCTGTCTTAAATGGACACTGTTTGTGGTGGCCAAAAACAGTTACAATAGTAACATCAAAGGTCACTGACCACGGATCCCCATAACAAATATAATAGTAATGAAAGAAAATTACCATATAGTAAGAATTACGAAAATGTGACACAGAGACACAAAGTGAGCAAATGCTGTTGGAAAAAATACGCCAATACAAACCTTCAACTGTAAAAAATGTAGTATCTGTGAAGGGCAACCAAGAGAAGCACCGTAAAACAAGGTATGCCCGTACTCGGAAGGAGGCCCTGACAGGATTTGCCAATAGACTGGATGTGTGATACGAAAGAGTAAGTAATGGCAAGGATGCCCCAAAGTTTTTGGCCTAAGCCACCAGAGGTGCCATTTTCTGAGACAGGGATGCCAATGGGAGGAGGTGGTCGGGATTTTGTAAACCCAAAGTGCTATTTTAAACATTTTAAGTTTAAGGTACCTATTTTACAGATACTCGGAGCACTAAAATAACAATTCTGACACTGTTGTCTAGAACTCAAGGGAAAGGTAAGGGTTAGAGATATAAATTTGGTATGTAACGGCATGCGGATGGTGTTTAAAGCCACGAGACTGATACAGCTTGTGGACACAGCAGATGCTTGAGCGCTCCAGCGCTAGAGGTCAGGAGGAAGAAGAGCAGCCAGCAGAGAGAATGAGGAGCCAGTGAGTTCGAAAGGCAGCTAGGAGAACAAGTTATCTCCCCCAGAGCAAATGAAGAAAACATTTCAAGGATGGGGTAATTTCACTTCAACACATTTCAAGGAAGGGGTAAAAAAAGTATCAAATATAATGAATGAATATAATGAAAACTACATGAAACTGTACACAAAGATCTGTGGGTTTGGAAATGTGGAGATTATTGGTGGCAAGAACATGGGATTTTGATAGGATGGTTGGGAACTAAAATTTTAATGGAGATTCCAAAGAGGAGTAAGAAATTTCAATTTGAATCAGTTTTTCAAAGAGGTGCATTCTGAGGTGGAGCAGGGAGATCAAACCTGAGAGGTAGAGAAAAGAGAGGGCAGGAGCCGTTTTGATTGTGTCAACTTAAAATTAAGAGCCAGGATGAGAGGCAAAGGAGTGTTTATTTGCGATCAAAGAATTGCAATTCAGGGAGCACAGACTCAGGTAGAGACCCAAATAGTGTTTCACTTGCAGGTGAAACCAGGGCAGTTTTATGAGGAAAGGGAAGGGGATAATGAATTGAAGGAAAGACAAAGTTTTTCTATGGGTGTTAGCAAGCTTTCTATGAGCGTTAAGTCGCAAAGTGCTCCAGGTTTTACATTAGTGGACTGCTGATTTTATCTTCAGATAGTCCATAAGTCTCAGTCTTGTGACCAGGATATCTGTTGTCCCACTGATTTCTGAAACAATTGCTTAAAGCACTTGCTTTTTTAGCCAGTACAAAGGTTTGGCCCAGAGCAAACAAAGGCACATAAGGCAGTTTCCCTGCAGTGGCTGTTGAGGCTTTTTTTTTTTAAATGGCTCTAGTTGAAGCCAATTTTTTCACAATTGTTTCTGCTTTTTTTTTTTCTTTTTAAGATTTTATTTATTTATTTATTTGACAGAGAGAGAGAGAGAGAGAGAGCATGCATGCACAAGCAGGGGGAATAGTGAAGGGAGAGGGAGAAGCAAGCTCCCTGCTGAGCAGAGAGCCCAATGTAGGGCTGGATCCTAGGACCTTGGGATCAAGACCTGAGCCAAAGGCAGACACTTAACCAGCTTAGCCACCGAGGCCCCCTGTTTTTGCTTTTTTAATGGGAGATATTGCAACATGTCTGTGTGCTGATGGGACTAGTACAGTGAGTGATTAATGTGCCTATTTTGGTTTTGTATCAGCATCATAATCATCTACCGAATCGTATTTATTTATTTTCTGTTTTAGAAAACAATGCATCTCCATATAATGCACACCACTTGGTTAGAAGTCAGGCTGTTGGTAACTTGGATGTTGCAGAGCACAAACTAAGGGAATTGAGAATCAAAGGGAAAATAAACAAAACCACCACCCAAATAATCAGAACATCAAAAAGAAAGCTATCCTGAGATATTTCTTTGATATTTATTTCACCGAGCAGGTGATATTTCATCATTTGGAAACTTTTGGCTTGTGATGTGCCCCAAATTCTAAAAGAAGTATTCCTTTATTTTTTAAAATGAGAACCAAATCAGAAGTGGTGGTTTTTTGAGAGCTGAGGCAGAAAGCAAGCAACTTTGCAACAGTCTGAGAGGTCAGAGGAACGGCAAGACAAGCGACTGGGGGCAGGGGCGGGAAACCTCTGATATGCTAGCTATGAAGTCCGGGAGGAAGGTTCTTGTTTCATGGAGGACAAGCATGAATCTCCAGGACAAAGGAGAGTGAGCAGAGCATAGAGTTTTATTAAGCAAAGATACAGAAAAAACTCTCAGGAGTGAGAGGTGTCGACCAGGATGCCACCTAAGGTTTTTTATCTTTGGCCTTTTATTAGAATTTCACCAGGAACTTGCCAGTGGTTAGGTCAGTCATCCGGAACTAGACATGGTGCTTATACTTTGTGTGAGAGGTTTTATTTCTGCTTTCTGTGACATCTGTGATCTATAATAGGTTTCACTAGGTCTGGTTAATCTTTGTAATTAATTCTTTGAGGCCTGATCATTTCTTTGTGGTTGTTTTCTATTTTTCGTGGTTACAATTTAGACAATACTAGAAAAATATTTGAACCCTAGCAGTTGGGACAGGGTGTTTGGTTTTTCTTTCTTATCTTTGTTTTTGTTCTGTTTTAGGGTCTGTACCCCTGAAATACCCTCAGAGCCTAGTTGGGGCCCCTATTCCTTCCCTACTCGAAGTCCCATCCTTTCCCTATTCAGCTAGTGCCAATGTTAATGCATTATTGACCCTGAGATCAAATGACTTGCTGTGGAGTGCCTTCTAGGTGTCCTTTTACACTCAAGGAAATATGGTGCCCTGCTTGTCAGGAAAATTAATTTGTTAACATAAGATGAATGTGGTTATAATTAAAACAACCGAGGTCTTAAGCAACACGCTTTGCATGTGACCTATAAGGAATAATAATTTGGCCTTATCGTGTGGTCAGAATCTACTTAAAAAGATACTGAGGAGCCTTTGGATTAATAATTTTAAGCCTAATAATTTTAAGCCTAGACTATTATCTAGGCTTAGACAGTATATTTTAATTGGTTAAAATTAAAATATATTACCTGTTAACATGTGCTGGCGGTCTGCCTAGGACTTCACTTCCATTATGCAACTCTCTAAGGAAGTATGGTGGTCATTAACAGGTTGGTATGATAGGGCATGGAAGCTTATGGAGCTCAAGCTACCCCAAATTCCTACAGGTATTAATGAAAACCCAAGATCTCCAATTTGAATCCTGTGGTCTGATGGGAGAACACAGATACCTCTCTCTTCCCTAACTTTGTTCCCTCTCTATTAGAATTTGTGTGTGCCATTGGGAAAGGGAAAGAGCAAATTATCGAATCCCTTTTGCCCTTAGCTTCTTCATCTTTAATATGGGGGTGCTAATGCCTATCTCCTGGGTTGGCATATAAATTAAAAAAAAAAAAGCTTTATGCAAAATAGCTGACATATTTCCAGACACATACTACAGGTAGCATTGCCAGATTAAGTACAGGATACCTAGTTAAATGTGAATTTCAGCTAAACAACAAATGATTTTTCTTAGTGTTAAATATGCCCCATAAATTACATGTTGAGCTAAGCAACAAATTCATATTTAACTGGGAGTTCTGTTTGTTGTTGTCTTGTTTCATTCTTGCTAAATCTGGTAACTAACTGCAAGTCAGATGGCCTACAGAAAGTGTTCTGAGTTGGAGCAGGGCTTGGTAAAAGCTGAGAAAGGTGTCAGAGGGAAGTTCCATAAAGGCCCATTAAGTCCATAGGAAAAACAGATGGAAATACAGAACATTGTAATAAGAGCTGTAGTAAGAGCCCTCACAATTGTATCAGGTCAGCAGGGGTTGGAGAATGGGGCTCTCAAAGGACACCCTGCATTTCTAAAGTCCTGGCTACATTTCTCAAGATTAGCTGTAGGGCCAGACAGGGCTCAGTTTGCAAGTTTAGGACTTAAGTGTCCTGAGCTGAGGTAAGCAGAGATTAACGTCATAAGGGCAAAAGTTGATCTAAATATTAACATTAGAACAGAAATAAGGTTTTCTTCTCCCTCAACCTGAATCTCCAAAGCTCTGAATATGCAATTTGAGTTTGTTTTATTGTTTATTTTTGAATCTTTTACTCTCCTTTTCCATCTAAGAAAAGATAACCTCTGGGAAATGAATGTTTCATAAAATAATACATTTTATTCATGAAGACTTTTTTTTGAAGACTTTTGAATCATATTAATGTACCCTGAAATAAAGAATGAGGGGGAAATAACATAAACCAGAAAACACATTATCTGCAGGATTTTCAAGCTAATTCTATTTATAACACTGGACTTTGCAATCTCAGATTTCATTTTCAAATTATTTACTACTAAAAATAACAATTTACAATGCTCTACTTACTTATAAATTTGAGTTATTAGAAATAAATTATTCAGACCTTGTAATTACATAAAGAAAGGGTTTTATTACAAAGTAAACATTGTGGAAGTCAAAGAAACCTAACAGTTATAAAAATGATTAAAATTCAAGGAAATACAAGTCCTAATCTTGTCATCTCCATCAAATCTGGGTTCAGATCTTCTATTATTTAGGTTTATAATAGACTGTGTAAATTAAGATTGCTTTTTGATCTCTGCTGAAATTATTACAAGGAGCCACACTGATTGTTTTATACCTTCTCTATTGAATTACATTCCTTTTCTACTATTAGTACAATAGAGATCATTTATATGTAATGAATAAATAATGTAACAGTGAGAAAAATTATTAACTTTTAAACATTAAATTGAACATCATCTTTATAACTGGTCTTCCTTACATTAAAACATTTACAGAAAATTGCTTTAAACTTAAAAATGTCTATTTATTATCAAATGACAAAAATGAAACAATTTAGTAACAAGTTTGATGTCCTTTTTTTTTAAAAAAAGATTTTATTTATTTATTTGACACAGAGAGAGAGATTACGAGAAGGCAGAGAGGCAGGGAGAGAGACAGGGAGAGGAGGAAGCAGGCTCCCTGCTGAGCAGAGAGCCCCATGCGGGCCTTGATCCCAGGACACTGAGATCATGACCTGAGCCGAAAGCAGAGGCTTTAACCCACTGAGCCACCCAGGTGCCCAAGTTTGATGTCCTTTACTGAAGGGAGGACAATCCATGGGTTGGGGAGTAGATAGTTAGTGCCTATCAAGCAGTGGAGATTTCTTCCCCAGGGATGTTTGGGCAAGAGCAAGTTTTCCAGAGCTTTAGAAGCAAAGACAAGGAGGTGGGACTTTACTGGCTGGGTTTGCATATCCAACTTTATTTATTTATTTAGAAAGATCAAGAAACAAAAGAAATAAGTATAGAGCCTAGAGTTAGCTTGGCATTTGGGGATCAGCTGACTGGATGTTTCTGGTCAAGTGGACTATTTACAGGGACACAAAAGTTATCCGAGTTTGTTTTGCTGAACTAGCACCCCAAGCAGAAACAATTCCCATTTTGGGCTTGGAAATTTATTTCAACATGTGCTTTAACTTTCTTTTCTTCTTCATTTTTTGGACCAGGGAAAGATTTTGTGTGAATAAGTGAATATAAATGGTAGATCAATTATGGTTTTAACAGAATATGCTCTCACCCAGCTTTTCAGTGTGATCAAGTTAAAGATCAATTATCTTTATTTTGTAAAGCAGTATTGACTTTACCAAATATCGGTATACATATTTAAGTTCTCTCATTGTGAACTTACTCTTGATATAATCAGATATCTACAAACGGAAAATAAGATGGAAAAAATCAGAATTGATCTTCAATCTTTAGTGATTAGGAACTGAAAATTATTTACTTAATAAGGAAGAAAACCAGAAGAGATAAAAGATGATTGTTGTAAAATGATTAATACAAATATTTGATAATTCAATACTAGAAGAATATAAAAATTATTTAAACATCAGAAAGAGTCTACTTACGAAGTATCTTTTTCTTATTTATCAACATGCTATAGAGTACCAATTGATCATAATTTTGCAGTTTGTATTGTTTAATTCACAGTAGCTTCTCTATCATTTTTTATCCTGGTAAAAAAAAAAAGTTTTGAACCAAAACCCTGACAAAAAAATATATGCAGAGGACCCTCATTGAATAGCAGAGAATGAAGGAAAGATTGTCTAGCAGTTAGATAATTGTGGAAATCTTATGACAATATGAAGGGCATCTGAACATGTTCATTAACTTGAAATGAGAGATAAAAGAGAAAGGGTGTCTACACAAAATCTAGAGGAACTAATGCCAGTGTTCAATGTTTTGCAGCATAGTCTGTTCATGATTAGAGTACACATCTCTATTTAAGAAGGCATACCATCGCACACTATTAGAGTGCATGCCTATTCACAGTACTATGTTTCTTTCTATGAAATATTATTTAAACATTTTTCATCATGGGAAAATACCACACTAAAGACAGTGCAAATAACTAGTAAACATATGGAAACATTCATGTAAAATATTTAAATTTCTTTTTATTTCTCTGGTCCTCTAGATTATGAGTTGAGCTATGAACATAATGCAAAAAATAAATTAAAAAGAAATAGAGATACTGGGGGGTGGGAGGGTAGGGATAGGGTGGATGGGTTATGGACATTGGGGAGGGTTTGTGCTATGGTGAGTGCTATGAAAGGTGTAAGCCTGATGACTCACAGACCTGTACTCCTGGGGCAAATAATAATAATAATAATAATAATAATAATAATAACAAAGAAATAAAAATATTACAATCCACAAAATTAGAAAATGCCTACCGAGACACAGTTTAAAATTTGAACATGCTGTTTATTTGAAACTATAATAGTTTTATGGTTTTCCTATATATAGCATGTGAAATAAGTGTAACTAGATTATCAAGTCAACAAGAGAAAATTAATAACGAAAACTTAAACATAGACTATAAGTGGTAATAAATATGTTTGTATTTTAAGATTTGTAGTAGAACAATAAAAAAGTAAAGGACTTATGAGATCCAACTTTTATCCAGTTATGGATTCATATCTAAGAAATCTTTGGATGAAGATATTATAGTATTTTTTTTCTTTTCAAACTTGTAAATATTATATATTTCAGATTGGTACCTAAGTGTTAAGAATGGGTAAAGACCAAATTTATGTATTTATATAAATTTCTGTTTGTTCCTGATAAATTGAGAAGGTCTCCTATCTGTTCCTGAAAGTCACTATTCACAGAGACTTCAGGATCCAGCCTGGACATACTCTGAACTCTTGAAACAATCTACATTAAAAAGCATCAATAGAAAATGAATGAGGAGTAGAAGAAAGGAAATAAAAGAAAAGAAAAGAGGAAATTTTATCAGGTTCCTAGCTCTGGACTCAGTGCTTTCACATATTAATCCACTTAATTTCTATAAAAAATTTGCTAAGATGTTATTATCTCTAATAATTAAATGAAGAGGTAAGGTGAGTTAAGTTGGGCAAAGTCAAATGCTGGACATGATTTGAAATGGGAAACTTACAGAAAATGTTCTGACACAAAAGCCCATTTCTTTCCACTAGATCACTTAACCATCTTGTCATTATAGAAATTTTACTATTTTTACTATTATTTTCTAATTTCCATTTTGCACAGTGCTTAATCATAATTCCAGATTGAGACTGGAACTCCATGCAATTGGAAGATAAAACAAGGGCACCTGGGTGGCTCAGTTGGTTAGTCATCTGCCTTCTGATCAAGTCATGATCCCAGAGTCCTGGGATCAAGTCCCAAGTCAGGCTCTACTCATTGGGCTTCTCCCTCTCCCTCTGTGTGTTCACTCTTTCTCTCTCTCCCTCTCTCTCAAATAAATAAAATCTTTAAAAAAAAAAAAAGGAAGGTAAAACAATTGCTATCTATGTATTCTCCCATCTTGCTGTGGAAATAATGTCTAAATTATCAGATTAAATTATCTTTATTTCAAATTTATAAGTTAAAATTTTAATGCTAAAAACAGAAATCCAAAAAGGGAATTTTTGAGAAGCAAATCAAATTAATTTCTTTAGCCAGTTGAGGGTTTTTGTTTGGTTTTTGGTAGGTGCAGAGAATTCAGTTATTCCTAAAACATTACCATTGTCTGTTCATGCAAAGACTTGTCTAATGTCAGTAAAATTATTTTATTATTTTTTCATTTATGCCACATTCTTGACTCTCCCCCTGTCATGAGCACGATAAGGCTCACACACACGTTGTGTCTTTCCACAGCGTCAGCTTTGTTCAATCATAAAGCAAATAATCACAATTATAAAGCAGGTTCAGGATTGCAAATTCAATGACATTTCACCATGTGATAAAACTTGACTTTTTACACAGCATACAGAGCAGGATGTAAGACAAACCACACAACCAACAAGATAACAGAAGGGTGCAGGAAGTTAACGAACCAAAGACAAAGTCAGTCTGTGGGCAAGCAGTTGAGATAAGGCTTCCGTCTAGGTCAGGGTCAGCACTTGGCACCTATTGATTCTTGTTCAAGCAGTGAAGGATCACAATTCTGTTTGGGGATCAATGGTGCAGAGCCTTTTGTGGCCATTGCCTTTTTTAAGTGGTCAGACATAGGCAGGTCTGAAGAGTCAGACAGTTTGCTGCCAAAATCTTCCCATTTTTAAAAGGATTTAATTGGTCTTGGGCCCCTGCAGACCTCCTTTGGTTCTGCTCATCATCAGTTCTGGGGTGTCAGCTAACATTGGTCCCAGTGATATCTTTTAACTGCCGTACCTTTAACTGCTTGTGTCATTGCTTGACAGAAGTTCCTGCTTGACATGAGAGACTCCATACTGTTCTCCTCACCCCCACACACTTGCACTCTGTTAGGCATGTTTGCACAAGATGGGGCATCTGTTTCATGAATACGTAGGTAGATATGTCTTCGCTTTTGTTTTAGATTGTTGTCCTTTGGTATTAAATGAAAATTTAGTTAAAAGAATTAGACCTCCACCTGCGTATGCAGTCATTTCTCATTTCACCTTTTCTATGGGGATTGTAACTGCATATTAAATGGAGATCTAAATCTCTCGATTTTAGATTCATTTGCAACTTGGATCTTCCACTTTTTAAAAAATATTTTATTTATTGGACAGAGAGAGAGACAGTGAGAGAGGGAACACAAGCAGGGGTAGTGAGAGGGGAGAGAGAGAAGCAGGCTTCCTGCTAAGCAGGGAGCCTAATGTGGGGCTCAATTCCAGGACCCTGGGATCATGACCTGAACTGAAGGCAGCAGCTTAACGACTGAGCCACCCAGGCACTGCTGGATCTTCTACTTTTGAGCAAGATCATTTCATTTCTTAAGTTGCTATATTCTATTAATTAACATTTAACATTGCTGCTGTTATCGTGTCTGATTTTTTTTAAAAAAAATAATGATTTATGGTATCTATTTTAGGTATCGATTGTGTAGCTTTATTTATTTATTTTTAAAGATTTTATTTATTCATTTGACACAGAGAGAGAGATTACAAGTAGGCAGAAAGGCAGGCAGAGAGAGAGGAAAGAGGAGGAAGCAGGCTCCCTGCTGAGCAGAGAGCCCGATGTGGGCCTCGATCCCAGGACCCTGGGATCATGACCTGAGCCGAAGGCAGTGGCTTTAACCCACTGAGCCACCCAGGTGCCCTGTAGCTTTATTTTTATCACTATGAAATAAATGTCAATTTAACTTATAACTCTTAAGTAGAATGTTTTGTTTTTTAAAAAAAGGGGTACTTACTAACTGCATGTTTTAATGCATTAACACTGAGTTAGATGTTTCTATTCTTCCAAAAGTTTTCCCTTACTTTTATCTTCTGATCTTGCCACAGTCTGTTCTTTGAGATAAGACCTCCACACTGGTTCTTCTTTTAATGGTATACTAAAGAACAAAACTTGTTAAAAGAGATAAAAGGAATAACAGCTTGCTTCAAATACTGGTAATGAAACCAATACCTAACAACCTGCTGTTAATTTCAAGTGGAGGAACTTGATTCTCTGAACGACCACCCAGGCAGAGCTGATGACACCATGCATCTGTACTCCCAGTGGCTAGTGGTATTTGTCCCCCTTTCAGGCCTAGCCTTGAGACTGAAAAACTGGCAACAAATTAACACACCCAAGGAGAAAATGGAAACAAATGTTATAAAGTGAGAAAGTTATATAAAGTATAGGGAGAATCCTTCAAAATACATTAGCACACAATGAAAGAAGTTTAAGTACTAGGAATCTGCACACTTCCAAAACACTAAATATATTAAGATTTTTGAGTGGGGGCATAGTCTTCCCAGTAATATGGAAAACTTTCATAAACATTTGTTCTGTGAATTGGAATCAGCTGCTGGAAAATCACAACTTGAATGGAAAAATATTATCCTTAACTCATACTGAGTGTAACTATAGATAATAGAACTGTTATTATTAAGGATTTATTTTTTAAAAAATTTAGTATGCAAGAATAGAGCCTGCCTGAAACTTACTATTTTTGTCTCTAAAATAAATATCAATTCCTATAATTGATGTGAATATAAGAGATTTTTTTTTCATAATCCCCTAATACAATGGCTTTCATGTAGTAAGCCTGAATAAGAACAGTAATTTTTAATATTATTGATAATCATAAATATAAATACCATCCAAAGAATGTGTAAAACTCTACTAACTTCTTTAAAATACCAAACAACTATGGGCATTATCCAATAAATTATGATAATAAAAGAATACTTAGCTTGGTAGCACTTCTTCTTTTTAAGATTTTATTTATTTGTTTGAGAGGGAGAGAGAAAGAGAGAGAACAAGAACAGGAGGAAGAAGAAGAAAACTCCCCACTGAGCAGGGAGCCTGAGATATGGGGCTAAATCTCAGGAACCTGGGATTGTGACCTGAGCCAAAGGCAGACACTTAACCAACTGAGCCACCCAAGCACCCTCACTTTTTGTTTTTAAAGCTTAAGGTTCAGGAAATTTAACTAAGGGCCATGCTCTACTAAACATGCTCAAAGTCAACTTTTACTATGACAAATTTGATAATCATAAAAACCATGTCATTTTTCTTAGAGAATTTGTATTAATATTAAGATATTATGTACTTTACTTTGGAAGATACTGTAATATGAAAGTATGCTGTGCTTGGATTATAAAAATGCATGGATGAGATAGTTAGAGGAAAATATACCTACCAAATATTGGCCTTACATACACTTGCTACATTTATGCTGAGTATGAGCATTGGATCCAAATAGTTATGTATGTGTGATTATGTAGATACATACATAATAGGAAGTAAGATATTTATTTTATTTTATTTAAATTCATTTAATTAACATATAGTGTATTATTAGTTTCAGACATAGGGAAGTAACATATTTTAAAGCATCTTGAATGTCAAAAAAATCTTTAAAATCTACTCATTTGTCCTCTGTTCTTTTTATATGACAATAACAACAAAAACTTGAAAAATGTCCTATATTTAAGTTGTATTTAGTGTGTAGCACAAGAGAGCCATGAATATTCAAATTTGGCAACAGCGTGGTCTTGACCTAAAAGTTGAAAAAATATTCAAAAATTTTTATTTGAATTCACATAGAAATTGGGTTTAGTTATTTTTTGTACCTATTTTCAGTTGTATGGGCTTAATGTTATCCATCCACCTCACCAAATAGCCTGCATAAAATGACAGTTGTTTCTATAGGATTACAGTGTTCTAGTCACGCTATTCTTCTCTAATGTCACAACTGAATTTTGCATACTCAATCAACACAGCCGTGGGAAGAGCCCAATTTGGTCATTAAAACAATCAGAACAGTATTTCACCCATTTTGACTATTCTTCAAGCAGATTAAAGTAAACTATGTAATCGTTATTGTCATGATATGATTATATCATTATTTGGGCATCTGCTTATAGTCCCTTTCTGCTTCATGCAGTAGTATGAACAAAAAATTATGATTACAAAAAATCAAATGTTTTATATTAAATTTTACCCCACATCTCTAAAATATTTTATAATTTTATTCATTGAAAAAAAATATTGAGCACTAATTATAAGCCAGGAACTGTGCTAAATGCAGTAGAGTCAGTAGAAATACCCAGCAGAAAAAAACGCATTCCTACCATCAAGGAGGTATCACTTACTGCTTCAAGAGAGCAGCAAATAGCAATTTACCATGCATGGTGGTAAAGGCTACACCATGAATGAAAAATAGAGCTCTGTAGAATATAGCTTAGAGGAATCTCGAGTCAGTCCTAGGGTCTTATGGAAAGCTTTCTCAAGGAGAGAATCCACTGGAAAGATGAAATAGTATTTGCAAAGACAAGAGGTGATAGAGAGGGCAAGAGAAAAAAGAAGGCAAGCAGGTGTGGGAAGACATGAGTCTGGAGACACATGCAGAAACCAGTGCATAAATGGGTCAACCCTACTACTTTGGGATTATACCAGAAGGGTACCATGTGGAAACATTCTGTTTTGTTGCTTCCTTGTTTAAATCTGGGTAGACTACTATTAAATTAGCATTTTAGTAAGATCATCCTGTCTACAGGGACAAATATGGCCTAGAGGTGAGCAAGAAAGGTGACGGGGAATATGATTTGGAGATGTGTTTCAGTGGTACAGGGCAGCAATAATAATCCTAGATTAGAAGGGCTCTGGTAAGAATGAAAAGATCAGTCAGATGCTGGATTTGAGAAGTTCAGTGGATATAAGTCTTAGATAGATATAAAGGGTATTAGAGAAGAAGGGGAAATCAATGAATGTTACCCAGTTTTCTGACTTGACTAGCCAGGGTCTCTTCCTGAGTTAGGTACATGTGGATGACAGGGTTAAATTGATTTCAGTCCTTCATACATTGAGTTAGTACCTATGAAACACCCAAGGGAATAGGTTGATAGGTACTTGGATATAAATAGTAATTTAATCAACCAAATTGGGTGTGATTACTAAGATATTTTATACACAACGAGAGCCTAGCAGGCCTATGATACTTGACAATTACCAATGTTGGGGAGGACGAAAAGGAAAAGGAGCCTAAAATTCAGAGTCGGAAGGAGCGGCTAGAAAATTAGAAGGAAAAAAGAAAATAAGAAATTTGTGGTGTTTCTAATGGCAGTGGAAGTAAATTTCTTAAAAAGAAAGGTAAGAAATTAGCAAAATAAGTGCCAAAAAATACCTTTATATTTAATGATCTAGGTCGTTGGTATTATTCATCTGTGTTGTATCTTAGATACACAGAATCACATGAAGAGAGATAAATGTCTCTTCTCCTGCCTATATACATGTAAGTGTGCAAACATTAAGTTAAATATTCAAAATATATAATAAAATATCTTATACCACTATGAAATAATCTTGTGTTTACAATCCCTTTGGAAATAAATGTATTTGTGTGTCTTTAATAACCTACACTGAAATATGCACTAATCAAATTTCTACTTTTTCTAAGCTTCCAAACATTTCCAAATATCCCTTCTGGGATTCCCAGTCTGGCAACAAAATTCAATGCAGTTTCAGGTTTTGAACATTTCCTTCATTCTTTGGCATTAACTGACATCTGACTGGTCCTGAAGATTCTATTTTACCTTCAGCCCATTCAAGAGGTGGCTGTCTTCCTTCCAGTATTCATGTACCACAGAGTTGTAGAAATATCTACCTGAGTGCTCATATCACCATCTCCAAAACATCATTCCTCCCACTTCCCTCGGAATAATTCAACTCTGAAGCAAATTCTGTGAAACACTCTCAGACTATGTTACCCTCTCCCCATTCTTGCTATATCATCTGCTTGAATCCTAGTGAGTCCTACTCATTCACTAGAGATTTCTAGCATCTAGCATACTTGCCCTCTCTACCATAAATCACATAAGCATTTTTAATTATTTTGGTGTTCATAACAATAATCCATCCAATGCTTAGAGTCCTTTCAATCTTTCTCACCTGCAGGAATCACAGTATTATTTATCTCTAAATATACACTTGCAACCAGACAGTTTAACGTAAACACACACACACACACACACACACACACACACACACAGTGCTAATAAATTCAAGACTTTAAACTCAAGATCTTTAATGTTGCCTGGTATTAAATGTCACTAGCCAATTTATTTCTCCAGGTTTTCTAGAGAGTATTTATATTTTCTCACTCTTCAAAGCTTAAAAATTCCACTTCCCATCATACTTTCAGTTACATACTTGCATTTTACACACACCCACACCCAGACTCAGTCAGCTCACCAAAACAATCAACCTATCAGCATTCATGCCTATGTGCCTTACCTTCCTCCTTCTGTAGTTAACATTCTGTCTCCCATTGTCACTGTGAGTGGGATTCTATAGAGTCTATCCACTCATGACAATGCAAGAACTTAGCTCGTAAAATTATTTTCCTTCTCTCTTTCATCATCATTTATTTCTCTCTGTATCATTCCCATTATTTTATTAATACATATCTCTCATCTTAAAAAAGACTTCACATTGTTCAATAGGTACTTTCTCATTTTCCTATTCTCTTTGACAACAAAACTCTCTAAATGAGTTCTCTCTACCAATTGCCTACTTTTCTTCTCCCATTGTATATTTAAACTATTCCATTACCCCAGTCACCTCAAATTGACTGGTCTCATAATGGTCAGCATATTATATAATCATTTCTCAATCTTCTTGTTTAACTTGTCACCAGGGTTTGATCTTCCTACATTCTCTCCTCCTGGAGGCATCTTCTGTAGTTGGGTCCTGTGAACCCAGCCATGGCCAAGCTTTGTCTAATCTTTCCAAACCTACTTTTGTCCCCTTTATTGTTTCTTCTCTTTTCACCTCTGCATGTTGTAGCATTCCCAAACTTAGTCCTTGGACGTGTTCTCTTTTCTGTACATTTTCATCCCATAAGTGATCCTATCCAGTTTTGTCCCTTTAACCACCAAATATACCAATGACTTCCAAAGTTGTATCTGCAGCTCAGACCTCTCCCTAAACGCCTGGCATATGTATGTATCTGTTTAAGTATTTAGTAATATCATAAACTAAATAGCCATAATTCTCTTGTAATATTCTCCTCACAGGCTTTCTCATCTCCGTTAAGAACAACTCCATTCTTTGCCTAAGCCCCAAATCTCAGGATCAGTGTTGCTGTCTTCCTTTTTATCCTTCCCCACATCCAGTTTGTTGGTAAATTCTGTCAACTTGACCTTTAAGAATATAACCAAGCCAGACTTCTCTTGAAGAGTATGTATTGCTTATAATGATTAATGCTCATTGCATATCTTTGAATCTAAAATAATTATAAATAGAGCCTGGGCATTCTGTGATATTAAGAAATTATTGTTACATTTATTAGGTATGACGGTGTTGTTTTGGCTAAGTAGGACTATGTCCATTTCTGGGAGAGGGGGAGGCATACTAAATTGCTTAGGTGAAGAATGTAGTGTCTCTACTAGAGAATAAAACAAATAAATGGAAGGAGTTTAGGACTCTTGACTTCTTCACCGCTATGCCTTTGGCTCAGACCACTATCATCTCCCACATGTATTTTTTCTCTAGCCTTCTGCCTGATGTTTGTTTTCTTGTGTTGGCTCCACCTTCATCTGTTCTCAGTATGGTGTCTCCATTCCACACCTTGCTGTTTCCTCACTGTTTCTTGAACAGATGGGGCATGTTCGATACATTTCTCCTCTGAACATCCACACAGTTCTTCCTCACTGATCTCTTTGCCTCCTTCTCCAGATATTTGCATGCCTCTGCCCTTCATTTTCTTCAGGTCGTTCAAAAGTTATGGGAGCCTTTCCTGGCTGTCTTAACACGTTCTCAATTTTCTATGCATTTAACATTTTCCTTCTCTACACGTTTGTCCTCTTAACGTGTGTTATTTAGAGGATTGATCTTATTCATCATCTCGCTCTCCCACCAATATATAAGATCCAGAAAAATTGGTTTGTTTTATTTTAATTTTGCTCAGAACTGTTCATTCAGTACCAGTAACATTGTTGGGCACATAATAGACGTCCATAGTCAATGGGCAATTGTTCAGTAAGTGAGTAAAGAAGTAATCAAATGGGTTCTTCTCAACTTCCCTAGCACTAAAGCTCTTCAGAGCTTAGTGCTTAGATCTCTTCCCTTTTCTTTTTCTATACCCTTCCTTAAGTAAGCTCATCTATTTCGATGATGTTAAACACTATATATATGTTCATTAATTCCATTTGCAGGTCTGTAAATGTCTCTGACATGTATAAGTAGTTCAAAACCTAAACCTTCCCTATCTTTAAATTTTTACTTTCTTCATTCCACATCAGTGAATTCTATCGGTTCAATCTTCAAAATAGACCCAAATACAACTAGTTCTCACTGTTTCAGATACAAACATGTTCTCTACCCCCGACGTATCTATTCTGGTTTCCTACAATAGCCGTTCTCTCTGGTCCCTCTGTTGTCTCTTTATAGTTTATTCTCCTTCTTTATAGTTGCAGTTATCTTTTAAAAATGCTAGCCAGAGCTCGTCACTGGCTAGATAATAGCTCTCTAGTGATTCCTTCTTTTATCTAGAATAAAATCTAAATTTCTTATCACTATCTAAAAGGGTCTATGTGACATGTTCTTCAGCTATCTCTATTAAGATTCTCTCCCTGCTTACTATGCTCCAGCCAACCTTGTGGTCCTCTTGAGATCACTTATTAAAAATGTATGGATAAACAGGCTCTGAGAAGTTGAATAACATCATGCAAATTCAAGCCTTTTTTAGTAGCAGACTCTGGTTTTGAGGCTTGTGATTTCAAACCATGCATTATGCGGCCCCTCAGGGTGTAATGTGATACTGGAAGCACGCTGGTGACATTAAAAGACACTGAGAACAAGGAGAGTGCCAATGTGGAGGTTAAATATGGTGTGGTCCCATAATGCTGAAGGAAAAGCAGAATGATAAATGCAGGTGTATATGCAGTGGCTGGGATTTCGTGGCTAGAGCCCAGCAAGGTGTTGTGGATGAAAGAATGTGGAGAGAGACATGTGAATTCATCATGCATGAGCATAGTTAAAACTGAGAATGGATACGTTTGTCAAGGGAGTGGACAGAGGCAGAAAGAAAATTTGAGTCAGAGTTATCCCTTGCAAGCGCAAAACCAAATAGCAGTTTGATTTTTAATTTATCGCAAACATTTGAATAACAACGTCTTACTTGCCTCTGGTATATTGGAACACAATAATTGTGACTGTAAAGATAGGGAAGAGGACATATATCTTGATCAAAATCTCTAGGTGAGCATGTGCAATTTTAAAAAGCTCTGCAAATGAATCTGAACAACCCCTAAATAGAAGTGTCTCCTTATCACTACCATTTTCTCCTCTCTTATTTCTCTTCCCATTAAGAATCACTACTTTATAGCATAGGAAACAGGAACGTACCTAAAATATTTTTTTTCAAGTTACACAGACAAAATGCAGGTTAATATAAGAGAAAATGATGATAGTAGCAAAAGAGACATAACATAAAAATATGCATTTAAATTAAAAACAATGTCATGGGGGGCCTAGGTGGCTCAGTCAATTAAGCATCCAACTCCTGATTTAGGGTGAGGTCATGATCTCAGAGTCCTGAGATTGAGCCCATGTTAGGTTCCATGCTCAGCAAGGAGTCTGCTGGAGATTCTTTCTCCATTCCTCTCCCTACCCCCATGCTGGTTCTCACTGTCTGTCTCTCTCAAATAAACAAATCTTAAAAAAAAATAAAAAGCGCTGTCATGGATAACATTCTCATCAATGTGCAAATAAGATAAATTACTGGTAAATGCACTTCTGAAGGAATGTGTTTTCTAAAAAAATAATTGGGTTGAAGATTTTTTTTAAGTACATCTGAAGGATGAAACATTTCATTTTCATTACTTTTTAATTTTAAAAATATTGAAATAAGTCATATTAAAAGTTGAAAATCTAAACACACACTGAACTATGGATTTTTTGGTTTTTCTCTCCCCTCCAACAAAAAATAACCTTGCTTTGTGGTTGAACTTCCAGCTAACTGTAATGGATCAGAAAGAACATGGCCATTAGAGGAAGATACAGTTGATGCTGAAGTTCATGTTTACTGTAGTTTCCACAGTGATTCATTCCTCTGGGTCTCTATTTCCCTAATAAACCTACCTCACATCTTTGTTGGGAAAACTTGTCCAGTGAGTCATACAGTCATACATAGTCTACTATGGAAAACCTGAAAGAAACAGCCAGAATGGTTTTGGTGGTTCTAAAACAGTGCTGTTGTCTTTACTGTTGGTATTTGTATCCGCTTCATCATCACCCTTGCATTTATTAAATATTTTATCAAGACCCTGGTATGACTCTAAGCATTCTACATAGATATTTCATGCATTCTTTACAACTAATCCATGTAAAATGCATTAATATCCTTATTTTACAAATAAATTGATGATTGGTGAGTTTAGGCAAATGGCCCAAGGTCATATAGCCAATAACATTTTTCATAAGCACTTTTTCTGCCTCATTTCTTGATACTAAAATTGTCCTTAAATTATGGTACCTGAAATAGCAGTTTAGAAAAGTTTAAACCATGAGATAAATATATTATTGGCAGGAATACTCCTTATCTTTCTTATATAGCTACTATTTCTATGTAGAAAATAAAGTTTTATCCCACCTCTCAAATTAGGGACACTTTAGGCTTTCTAATTTCATATATATATATTTATTTGTTTTATATATTTCATAACATTTATTTCATATTTAATATTGACATAAAATGTTAAAAATACATCTGATCATAGCAAGATAGTTATTTCTGTAGCTCTTATCAAAAAAAAAGCTTACAATTTAATAGAAAAATATTTTTAATTCTTCAGCATTACTTCAGATATTTTTGCATAAAATTCATGAAAAAGTGTCCAAGGAACATCTTTCTTTATATTCACAAGTTATTAAATCGTAGTAGCCAGTAAAAAATAATTATCTTTTTAGCTTTTATTATGGTATATCTGCTTTGAGTACAAGAAGTAAAATCCTGCGACTGACTTGGCTGCAATTTGCAAGTCATTCAGAAATTCATCATCGTCACTAAGGAAAAGTCTGGAAGGAATCACCCGAGCTGTATTTAGCATCTGTGAGAAATGCACAGTCCACTCTGTCCGTCCTTCTCACATTTCCTTTCCTAAGGAAAAGCCAGGAAACTATAGCCAAGAAGCAAAACATAAATAAAGTAAGGTTTGCTTTCAATATCAATTTCAACCAAAGCTCATCTGAAACTCTTTTTTATGACTTAATAAGTAGCCAGTTCTGAATAAGTACATGCTTTTCAAAGAGGTTTGGTTGTATTACTTGTCTTTCTTCATAGACAATATTACTATCTGAATTTTTGATATCTATTACTTTGTTTATATATCGTCTGTCTCTACAGATTAAAATGGATCTCTGTGATCACAGAACTTCTCAGTCCTATTCACTGATCTCTGTGATCACAGACCTTCTCAGTCCTACTCAATGCTATATCCACTGTCCAAAGAGGAATTCCCAGCACAAACTGGCAAACAAATTCAAAATAAATAACAATCAGCTTCCTGAAAATAAAGTTAGTTTGATATTTTATTGTGGATTAAAAAAAATTCAACAGAACACTATCATGTGATACATCTATGATTAAGAATAACCTCATTGTCTCACAAGTGAAGAGGTTGTGTTTAGTCTAGAGAAGGAAAAAAAAAAGGTGTTTGTTGAGGGGGCGAATGTATTTGGCTTCAAGTAAAACAAAAATGTGTCATAAGAGAGAGTTTAGATATACTCTATGTGGGCACAAAGCAGAGAACCTTTGGGTAAAATAAATACAGAGACCATTTTTAACTTAGTATTAAAAAAGAAAACATGTTTGTTTTTGAGAAAGAATAAAAAACAGCGCCAGTGCCTGGAATTCTAGTAGGGGATGAATACAGGTCTGTTCTATCAAGTAGAGTTGTTAGTAATAAAGTTGTCAGGGGTTAGAATGATCTTCTCCAGAATGTGAGGCACATCCCATTACAGAAAGTGCTCAATGCAGATATTTTAGAGGAAATGAAACACTGCATAGTGGATTAGGCTCTACTTTCAAGAAAGTATTTCAAGAAACCTTTAATTTTATTTATCTTTGAGTAAAAAGTTAAAAATTATTTAAGTAATAGAAAAGCTTGAAAAAATATCCAAAAAACAGTTAATTTAAAAATAGAAAATCATTGATTATAAAACAGTTCCAACTCTACGCTAGTAAATAATAAAATATACTTTCATGACAAATAATTGGGAGGCGGAAATGGGGCATCATAAAAGTTTTAAATAATGGAAAAATGGATAGGAGAATTTTGAATTTTCAATTATTTGTCAAATAATATGATAGAATAATTACTGAAAAATAACATCATATTTTATGTAGTAGGTAGCAAACAGGTATTTACTACTATTGCTGATAAGTTAAAGATTGCTGATCATACTTGATAGATTGCTGGTTTACTTGATAGATTTACTATCACTTAGATCAAAGGTTTTCACCTTTCATTAAAATGAAATAAGATTATTTTATATAGGTAACTATTTTAATGATTAGAAATTCAATATGCTTGGTGCTTCCTTTGGAAAATTCATTAAGGATCATTTGAAGCTCTGAATATATGCATATTGTAATGAAACATACTTAAATTATTTGTTGTGCTGACAATTTTCTCCAAAAATAATATTAATTGCTGTCCATGTACCTTAATGTAGCACAGTTAGCACAGTTGTTTCTTTTAATTTTCCCTAGAAACAATGACCCGTAAATATATAACTAAAATCACATATACATAGATTATTTTTTATTTTATTTTGCAATGTATTCATCATATTAGATATATCGTTGTTTGTACATTAAAAAATTGTATTTATATACCTATACATAGAATTACACTAAGTTCCAATACAATCAGTTTAATGGTTTACTTACTTAAGCAAGTTCTGGTAGGTAAAACCTTTACCAAGTAGCTTTACTGAGCACTGACTGTATTAGGCTATGGGAATGAACAAACAGTCATGTTCTCTGCTCTCATGGAGCTTTTCAGTCTAATGGAGGTGATTACTCAAATATAGGGACCTCCAGTGAATAGTGATATAAAGAAAATAACTTTGAATTCAAGAAGAATTATTTGATATGCTCAAACTACCCATTAAGGGAAAAAATTGCAATAATTATGATATTGTATAATTTTCTTAGAGCATTTGATTTCCCAAGTCCCTTCTAACATTTAAGTGTTCCCTTAAAATCAAGCTATTTTAAGACTTATATATGCCACTACAAAACTAAGTTTCCAGGACTTTTTCTTGGCATTTCCTAAGCTTATTCCTGAAACTGTGGGCTTGCTGCCATTAACTTTATGGTAGACACTAGAGGAAACCAACATGAAGAAGAGCAAACTGGTAGAACTTGGAACACTCAAAAAAGAAACCAATTTGTTTCAAGTTTGGGATTATTTTCTATCCATAATTAATGCTAAGCCTGCCCTTTATTAAAATAAGTGCTCTAGTGCTATTATGTGAAAATGCCTTTGAACTTTCTACAGACCTTTGGACTATAGCCTCTCTGGGAAATCATGTGAGTTATTCAAATGATAGCAGTTGCCCTAGTGTCACTAGAAAACAAAAATAGGTACAAATATAGTGCATTTTGACACTTGGAAATTGGGCAAGATATCTGGGTGCACTTGCCAAGCTAATAAAAGAGAAAAGACGAATGAAAAGAAGGAAAGGGGGGAGGAAGGGATGAAGAACACATTTCTTCTTCTAAGCTTCTGAACAGTGGGAGAAACAATCAGCAAAACTAAATGGCAAAGTATGGAATGGAAGAAGATATTTGCAAATGACATATCTGATAAAGGGTTATTATCCAAGATATACAAAGAACTTATAAAACTCAACACTCAAACATGAATAATCCAATTAAAAATGGGCAGAAGACATGAATAGACATTTCTCCAAAGAAGACATACAGATGGATAATAGACACATGAAAAGATGTACAATATTACTGATCATCAGGGAAATACAAATCAAAACTACAATGAGATATAACCTCATGCCTGTCAGAATGGCTAAAATCAACAATGCACTAAACAACAGTTTTGGTGAGGATACGGAGAAAGGGGAACAGTCTTGCACTTTTGATGGGAATGTAAAGTGGTGCAGCCACTCTGGAAAACAGTACGGAGGTTCCTCAAAAAATTAAAAAGAGAACTGCCCTATAATCCAACAAGTGCACTAGCAGGTATTTACCTGAAGGTTATAAAAATACTGATTCAAAGGGGCACATGCACCCTGATGTTTATAGCAGCATGATCAACAATAGCCAAATTATAGAAAGAGCCCCAATGTCCATCAACCAATGAATGGATAAAGAAGAAGCAATGTATCCATATAATGGAATATTACTCAGCTGTAAAGAAATAATGACCTCTTGTCATTTATAACAGCAGGGATGGAGCTAGAAGTCATTATGCTAAAGAATAAGTCAAACAGATAAAGACATATAACATATGATTTACTCATATATGGAATTTAAGAAACAAACAATGGGGGGAAAAAAGAGAGAGAGAGGGAGACAAACCAAGAAACAGACTCCTAACCATAGAGGACAAACTGATGTTTACCAGAGGGGAAGAAGGCTGGGGGATGGGTTAATAGGTGATGTGGATTAAGGAGGAAGCTTGCTGTAATGAGCACCCGGTGATGTAGGCAAGTGTTCAATCACCATATTGTACATCTGAAATGAATATTACCCTTTATCTAAACTAACTGGAATTTAAAAAATGCCAAATAAATAAATCAGTAAATAAATAAATCAGTCTAGGATTCAGCCCATTTTGTTTTCTGGAGAGCTGGAGGAAGCTAAACATTGCCTGGTATTCCTCTTTAACTCCCCAGATAATTAAGCAATTCCTTCTGTCCAAACAATGCAGAGGACAGAAGAAAGAATAACCTTCCAGACCGTGAAAGCTTTGTTCATCCATCATACCATAGTTTGCCGGGATAGTAAAGATCTCAGAGATCTTCTGTTTGGCAAACTTTTGCCCTTTCAGCTGATGAACAACTGAAGATGAGCAGGGCAATCCAATAAATGGTAACTGGGCATTGGGAATCAATTTATTTGCATGATTCTATCCAAATATTTCAGTGAAGTATGTAAGAGAGTGGGTTAAGTCCAATAGCCACTTTGAAACACTAATTGAGATGTAGAAGTTCTTACAAAACAGAAGATGTGCTTTAAATGTGCATCTTCTTCTTAGTTATAAATTTAGAAAAAGAATACTACAATCTTAGCAAAGGTGAAAATGTGTGGGAAAATTTAGATTTAGATTAAAAGGAGAAATGTGTGTATATTTGAGACATTTTTTATGCCCCCTCCTTTTTTTTTCTTAAATATGATAGAGTTCAACAACACTGATTGATGACCAGTGCCAGGTTTTTCACTAGGGGTTAGTTTAAAAAAAAAAAAAAAAAAGTTTAGACAAGGCTCTTGACGTCAGGGAACACTCAAGAAGTCTCCCTTTATATGCAATATTCAGCAGCTTGACTTTTTAGGATCATCCTTTAGACTGGATGTTTCTTTCCTACTTGCCAGGCATCCACTTTCATAGTACGTATCTAGCTGTATTAGATCATAATTAATCTTTGCTTATTGCCAGGGCTGAAATCTCAGCCCATCTTCTGCATACCTCCTGTTACAATAGTTGCTAATTATTCTCAAAGTTAGAAGATAACCTTCAACTAAACACATCTCATTTCCCCAATGGTATTTATTTAACTGAAAATATAATATGTTCCTTTTAATTAATGCTGAGTGAAAATAAGTCTTTCTCCTTTTTTCCTCCCCTCGAAGGTTTAGCCCATTGATACATTTCTGCCTTTTGAGCAGACTGGGTGGCAGTTTACATATTTCCTTTAGGATTCTTCCCTTTTCTTCCCTTCCCTTCCTTTCTCTTCCCCTTCTTCTGGTCTCTCTTTCTCTCATAAAGATCTGCCTTCTTATTTCTCTGTGAGATTGAGAATATATCCCAATCCACTACTTAGGAATCATGAAATAATAAAAATTTAATAACCAACTTGACCATGGACTCTATCCACACAATAGATTAAGATGCAAGAAGTCATTGTTGGAGCATTTCTGAATTACTGACAACTTCTGTGTAATACAGTACCCCTCTGGGTACCCAGATTCCTGCCTAGAAAAACAAACCTGTTGAAGTAAGGAAGAAACTTAACAAACCAATGAATCTAGGGAATTGTTCTTCAGTAATTACTTCTCTCATCTCCACGGTTTACAATGGAAATGTCAGGAGATGGAAGGAAGCAAATAACAAAAGTGAACTAGATTTAGATATTTGCATTAAATATAATTTAAATTGCAAATAATCCTCTTTAAAAACTCTCAATGCACAACTGCATTATTATACACTACATATTGCTTCAGTAACTAATATTTTTGCCCTTATTGCCTACAGAGGGAAAATAATACAATCATAAAAACCTTTCTAACAAACTACAGTGAGGCTGGATGAGGGGCTAAATGAGCCTTGGAAAAAAGTTGAGTTTCAGTTTGTGAACAAGGCTTACAAGAAACTCATGCATCTTGTAACTCCCCTTCAGCTGATGTAGGACTTTGACATCAAAGCATTATTACATTAGGCACTTGAAGAATCAAAGAGTTTTCAAGTTTTCAATCTGAGAAGAGTATTATTTACAAGCCTTTTTTGTCTTCTTAACACAGGAGAATAAAGTTAATTCTTCTCTTCTGACATTGTGAAAATTAATATTCTATAACTGATACTGAATTAATCTAAAACATATCCAAAATTCTGAAGGCTGTTCATTTAGTTATTTTAGCAAGCATTTGTTGAGCATGTACTTTCTGTGCAGACTTATGATAGATGCTGAGTATACAAAAGTAATACGTGATTTGCTCTAAAGCTCAAAATTTAGTTATTACGTATATAATTTGGCACCTTTATAGTGAGTTTCAATAGGATGATATAAATTAATTTGTATGTGAGTGATATTTGTCCAATTGTTTTGGTACCTCTTATATTCAAGCTGCAGCATATGCACACACACACACACAAACACAATGTCAGGATTCAGATACAGAGAAACAGGCATGAGTGTGTGTCTATAGCTGCAGAGGAAAATTATTTGAATGATTCCCTTTGTCTTTAAAGACTCATCTTAAAAACTTCTAGGAAACCATAAACTTCAGTATAAGTTTTTTTCTCTATTGTAGTATTTATGGCATTTTACTATAGATATTTTTCTTTTATTTATTTATTTTTTTATTATATTCAGTTAGCCAGCATATTGTACATCATTAGTTTTTGATGTATTGTTCAACGATTCATTAGTTGCATATAACACCCAGTGCTCATTACAACACGTGTCCTCCTTAATACCTATCACCCGGTTCCCTCATTCCACCCCCTCCACCCCACGCTCCATAACCCTCACTTTGTTTCCTGGAATCCAGAGTCTCTAATGGTTTGTCTCCCTCTCTGACTGATTTCTTTCCATTTTATAAAACCAGTCAATCAACCTAGGATATAGCCTTATACGTTAAAATGGAACCAGTATGATTGCATTATTGGGAATACATTCCTGAATTGATACTAAGGTGCTTGAATAGAATTCAGGGGCTATTTCATTGGTTATACAATTAAGAATAAAGGTACAATTAATTAATTTAATTTAAGAAAGCTATCTTTGGATAGGTTTTAAAGATTGAACAGATTTTGCAACACTTCATTAAATGAAAACAATGGTACCTGGTCAAATTTACAAATATATTATAGTCACAGAAAATTCCTCTACAAGGAATCAAAAAACTACTGCAAAATAAATTTGATGTCTATATTTATCCTAAAGAGTTTCCTGTATACAAAATGAAGCAGAAACCATGATCTTGAGAGAAACGGTATTTTATTTATCCTTTGCTATTTATTAGCATCACTGTTTTACGTGTGTCTTCATATTTTTCTGAAACAGATTATATTTTGAATTCATGTTCATCATCATATATAAACATAAAGAGAAAATTTATTTACTATATGAAAATTGCTTTGTCTGTCCTTTACATAAATATGTCGAAATAATAGAAGCAACTTGTGAAATTTTCACTGCTGGTATCACTACTAATCATGACACTAAATATTTTTATACTTTTAACTTTCTTTTTTGCTCAATTGGTTTCTATTTTTTTTCTAAGAATAGCAAATCTGCACATCTCCCTTCTTAAATGTCAATCTTCTAGGCACAAGTTTATGCTATCTTATCAATTATTTTATTTAAATGTTAAACTATCATGGTAAAAAATAGTTCACATGTAAAGAACAGGTTAAAACTATCCCACAGTCTCATACAACCTTATTAAAAACTTATTTGAAGAAGAATTTCATATTATTTGGCTCCAAATACTGATTTTACTAAAATTGGAGAAAAGGTCATGTTTGGAATATCATTCCCCATGTGGTGGTAGTTTTTAAATGTGAATATTTACTATAATTAAAGGAAAAATAGATAACTTGAACTATCAGTTGTAATGTTTTCTATTCTTCTATTCATATTTCTTGCCTAAATACTATGAATCAGGCACAGTTCCAGGTTGTAAACAAGGCAACCACATAATGGTTTGCATGGAGCTTACCCTCTGTCTTAGTCTGTTCTGGCTGCTATAACAAAATACCACAGATGTGGTAGTTTATAAACAGCAGAAACTTATTGTTTACAATTCTCTGGACAATAGGTTTGTCACCTTCTGGTGAGGACTCTTTTCTTAATAGATAGCCAGTTCCTTCTCACTGTGTCCTCACATGCTATAAAGGACAAAGGAGCCCTCTAAAGCCTCTTTGATAAAGGCACCAGTCTCATTCATGAGGGCCTGCCCTTATGGCTGAAGCATCTCCCAAAGTCTCCGTCTCCTATACCATCACTTTATTGGGGAGCACACAGTCATTCAGACCATAGCACTTTGTAATTAGGGAAGAAGAAAATTTACAGTTAAAATCAATTTTGAATATTACTCGGCCATAAAAAATAATGAAATCTTGCCATTGGCAACAACATGGATGGAGCTAGAAATCATTATGCTAAGTGAAATAAGTCAGACAGAGCAAGGCAAATACCATAAGATTTCATTCATATGTGGAATTTAAGAAACAATCTTACAAAGGCAGTGGGGGAGAGAGAGAGAGGCAAACCAAGATACAGACTCTTAACTCTAGAGAACAAACTGCTGGCTACCAGAGGTGAGGTGGGTGGGGGGATGGGTGAAATAGGTGATGGAGATTAAGGAGCGCACTTGCTATGATGAGCACCAGGTGATGTATGCAAGTGTCGAATCACTATATTGTATCACTGAAATTAATATTACACTGTATTTTAACTAATTGGAATTTAAATGAAAACTTTAAAAAAATGTACATATGAGGAAATCGAGACTGGCTATTTTAATTGGGTCATCAATGCAGCCCTGTCTGAAAAGATGGTAGGATGAACATAGAACAAGGAGCTACAATCTGGGAAGGTACAGGTGCTGTGTATCTTATGAATTAATTTATTGCAATGTGTATATTTTTAAATATCATTTCTGTATTGAAAATTGGAAATCGAGTCACAATTTTGCTATTCCTGGGGAATACTACATTAGAAAGCTTGTGAATCCATTTGGAAGGCAGAGATTTCCTCAGTAAAATAAAGGTTAACTACTAAATTTCAACTGTCTACTTCCAATCTGTATTTGGATCTCAAATTTCATATAAGAAATGAATTCTCAATATTTTTCTTCAAACATGCTTTTACAGCAGTTTCTATCTCCATAATGGTGACTCCATTCATCCTTCCAATTTCTCAGACCAGAATTCTTAGTGTCATCCTTGCCTTCTCTCTATTTCTACTCCATTGGCTAAGTGCTAGGGCACTGTCTACCTTCAAAATACATTTCAAGAGCTGACCACTTCTTTCAATTTCTATTACTACCCCCTGCTTCAAACAAACATCATCTCTCGCCTAAATTATCCCCTCAGTGTCCTAATTGGTCTTTCTGCTTCTGGCCTAAGATTCTCTGTAGACTATTCCCAGAATTCTAGCCAGATGATCTTTTGAAAAATATTAAGTGAGATGTTATCTTTTCTTTGTGCAAACCCTCTGATTATTTCTTCTCTTACCGAGAGTAGACATAAGAAGCTTACAATGACCCACAGGTCACTTAATAATGTGGCCTCCTGTCACCTCTCCAGCCTTGCCTCAGACTATTCCTTCCCTGGCTGGCTCCACTCGAGCCACACTCTCACTCCCTTTTCATGGAAAACTCCGGATGCTCATCTGTCTTATAGCCTTTGCTGTCTATTCCTTCTGTTGAAATGCTCTTCCTCCAAAACACCATTTAGCTCACTTCTCTCCTCCTTCAAGTGTCCATTTAAAAGTTTTTTTTCATTTCAAATATTGCAGAGTTTCCCTACCCAGAGGTAGCCAAAATCAAGGTTAAGGGCTCAGGCCTTCAGACTTCAAGGTAGGCTCAAGACTTTCTTTCTTTCTTTCTTTCTTTCTTTCTTTCTTTCTTTCTTTCTTTCTTTCTTTCTTTCTTTCTTCTTTCTTTCTTTCTTCCTTTCTTTCTTCCTTTCTTTCTTTCTTTCAAGATTTTTATTTATTCATTAGAGAGAGAGAGGGAAAGAGAGAGAGAGCAGGAAGAGGAGCAGACGGAGAGAGACAAGCAGACTCCACACTGAGCGTGGGGCCTGACACAGGGTTTGACCTCAGGACACTGAGACCATGACCTGAGCCAAAACCAAGAGTTGGATGCTTACCTGACTGAGCCACCCAGGTGCCCTTTAGTTGGCTCAAGATTTCTGACACCAGTTGCAAGTTCAAGGTCAGAAGGGCCACCCTCACTTCAGACTAGCTGGCTATATATTTGAGATCCCTAAGGACTCTCTCAGATTTAATCATGCCCTAGAATGACTCACAGAACTCAGGAGGGTTCTGTAAGTAAAATAGCAATTTTTATATTATAAAAGGATATATATCAGAACCTGTCTGGGCATCTGGGTGACTCAGTTGGTTAAGCATCTGCCTTTGGCTCAGGTCATGTTCCCAGGGTCCTGGGATCGAGTACCACATCAGGCTCCTTCCTCAGCGGGGAGCCTGCTTCTCCCTCTGCCCCTCCCCACACTTGTTCTCTCTCTCTGTCTTTCTCACAAAATAAATAAATAAATAAAATCTTAAAGAGAAAAAAACAAAAAGAACCCATCAAATGAAGAGATACATCAACAGGATCTGGTACTCACAGGATTCCAAAGGTAAAAAGTCTGTAACTTCAGAGAGGCATTACCTTCAGGGCATTAATTGTGGCAATGTGCACATGGAATATTGCTAGCCCAAGGAAGTTCACCCAAGTTTGAGGTCCGGAGTGTTCTTGTAGTTTCATTGTATAGGCATAATCGATTAATTTATTAGTCACTGTGGTTGAACTCAATCTTCAGGTCCTCCCCTTCCAGGAGGTCAGGTTGATATCACCTGACTCAAAGTGCCACCCTTCTAATCACATGGTTGGTCTTCTTGGCATGGCCATTCCTTCTATGAGATTATCAGTGTGAGCAGGCCCAGCCTGAGTCATACCTTTTGTAAAAGCCATCAGGTGCCCACCATGAATCATCTTGTTATCATAAACAATTAGGTACAGTGCAAAATTCTAAAGATTTAGAGGTTACCTCTCAGGAACTATGGACAAAGGCCAATGAAATTCATGATTACACACTCCTTAACCACTGTCCCCTCTGTAGCAGCTCTTACTAACATATTATATATTTTCCTTATTTGTCTTATTTATTGTCTCTCTTCCTCCAAGAAAGAAAACTACAACAGACAAGAATTTCCCTTTTTATCTTTGTTGATTTTCTGTGACTTAAATAAGTCTGACATAGTATGCACTCAATTAATATTTGTTGAATGAATAGATGAATTTTGTTTTGCTAAATTCAGATTCTCTTACAGCCCCTCTATTCCTTAAATTAAAATATAATTTCAATCAAGTGTGACCTGACAGAATATAAATCTATGAATATTTGTATATTTAAGAAATTATCTGATATAGTTTGTATTTCCTTAGCTCTCTCAGGACAGTAGAATATTTCACCTGGCCTTTCAACTTACAACTACAAATTATGGCTTTATTTTATTGGATTGTAAGGTGCACTGAAATATATTCACTTTAAAATCATTGTATAGCTTCTTAGACATCACTGTCTCTGAATTCTTATCAAAACGTATCTTAGTTCCTATGTTATGATTGATGGGAATCTTGGAATTTATAATCCCAAGAAAACTTGACACATGGAGCTGAATTCATACTACTTCTTCATATAAGGCATCCCGAGTCAATTAATGTCTTTTTTATAAATCTGTTCATAAAATAAGATATCAGATCTATGCTCAAATATCAATGACAAGCAGGTAATTTCCTGAAATAGAGATGTTAGGAAAATACTCAGCCTTTTGGTTAAATAAGCTATGTCTTAAAACTTTGCAAACCTACATAAGAGGAAAAGTGTAATGGATGATCTTTAGACCACTTGTGTATACCACAAAGAACAAAAATCTCCTAGTAAAAATAGAGCAGAGATTTTTCTATTTCATGGAAATTTTAGGTATTATCACTTCAAACTCTTTATTTTGTGACAAGAACAGAAAATACTTTTGATAAATAACAGAGCCAAGATGTTTAAATATACCTTATAATTTTAAGATTAAAATTATATAGTGTTTCAGTAGTGTGTATCTGGAAAATGTGTTGTATTTCAGGCTTTAATTGATACAGATAGAAAGAGAATTATATCTCTTGTTAAGTTTTAAAGTCTTTGAAGATTTCTTCAAATTATACAGTAAAATATTCCATCTCTTCAATAGCTATTTCAATCATTTTTTTGAAAACTATTTCTGCATCTATAGGCAAAGGAATTTTATTATCTCTGAATTGCATTTTGGAATGTCATGAGATATTTCATAGAACAAAGTTTGTCAAATGAACGCAGGCAATGCCAGTAGTGCTTTGCTCTTGAATTCAAGTACAAGTCAGCTTTGTTCAAGTCACCATTTGCAGAACCCAGAAATGAATGAGCAGGTAAAACGGTGCCGTAAGTTAATTAGAGTGGAATTAGAAGGAAAGTGGGCAATTTAGGAACATAAGAATTGCTGTACCGAATCAAACCAATGGTTCTCCTGGTTTAATATCCAGCCTCCAGCAGCTGTACTTGTTAGATTCTAAAGCTTTAAAAGAAAGGGAAAAGACGACATAATTCACCTAGACAAGTGTGCCATCTGTGATCTGGAGAAATTTTCTTCATGACCTCTCTCAAATAATACCCTAAAGCAGGAGGTTTCAATCCTGTTACGATATTGGTTTAGCTTGAATAACTCTGGTTATTAATAATTCTTTTTTAATCATCCAATTCCTACATAAAATCAACTAGTCCATCAAGAAGCTATTTATCTCCAAAGCTCCTGAATTCCTGTCTGCTTCTACGAGAAAATATGAATTTTGGGTGCTTACATGATACAAGTTCTTGATGGCAAAATTTGTTCTAGATAATCATGCTCAATGAATGTCTGTTTCTCTTTCCAAAATCTACTGGGTTCATGGGCTTGTGGTCAAAAGAAATCATGTATCTGCTGTCATTAATTCCAACTTTCCATCTGTTACCAATCTACAAGGCTATCTGAATGATGAAGGAATTTGTGTGCCGAACTTTTAGAAAAGTTCAACTGGAGCTTTTCTTACATGATTTTACTTAAGGTATAATGAATCTAAGAGAGAGAGGAATGAATTACTTATCCTTATAACTTTAATCTTCTGTTTATGATAGAAGTACATGTGACTACTTTTTTAAGTTTCTTGGTTATTCTGGATAACCTCTAGGTTAATATTTCTAAAATGTTATGTTCAAAATAAGCCATTTAGTCAAAAATTCCTCAAGAATAGTAAAGGCTTACAGTTATAGTCTAAACCATTTTCCTAGGCTGTCAGATCTTAATGTGATAACACTAATATCCTAAAACTATAGCTCTAATAGGATCTCCTCTATCCTATATTCCAAGAAAACTAATTTTTTCATTGTGTTTTGACCAAAGATGAACACTCATTATGGAGAACAATGTAATTCTCTTCCCTTTCTCTAGCTTTCCCAACTTCTCTTTCTTGTTCAGTTCCTTATTTACTCTCCTTACTTCAACTAGAAGCTCTTTCCTTCTGGCAATTTCTTTCCAAATGTAGTGATTATTCCCTCTTCTGACAATTTGTGTCCCTTTGTTTATGTTTGGTTTAGGTTACCATATATTGGTTCTTTGTTTTCATGAATGTTCTTCCTTGTAAATTCCCTGGGGGAACTATGTTTCCCATGTTTATTTGTATTTCCAGATCCTAGAGCAGTGTCTAACTCATAATCATAACATAAAAATATATTAAAGGTAAATCAATAGAATTTCCAGTGACTAACTACTTGGAGCCACTTGCAAAATGTTTACTCTTTGAGTTTGTGTTTGTGTGACCGAGGTAAGATAATATTATTGGCTGCTACAAAGGTATAAACAAACCCCAAACTATACATTTCTAAAAAAAATAGAATCAAGTGTTACTGATGTAAAAATTACAATAAAAGATATGGGAAATATCGACACAAAAAGAGAATATGAGAAAGAGAATCTGAATTGACCTAGCCCATGCCCTTGGGAATTGAAGGGATTCCGAGCTTGATGGCTGGGGCAAAGGCAAGGGAGTGAAATAGAGGAGGGAATTTCTAAGGAACTGACCCTAATTCCTGTTGGTTGACTCATGCAAAGACTATCTGAGAGTAAGCTTGGAGATATGGGTGCTACCGTGTTTGTTAAATTTATCTGAACCCATTGGGGAATTTATTGAAACATTTTTCATCAGTGAGCAGATCTACAAGAATGTAAGATAAACATAAAAGTGAGACCAAAGGCAGTTTCCTATAATAATGAAGTTACTGCATAATAGGGTGTGTAATCAGTCACAAACTCAGGCAGTAATGACAAGAACAAATAGAATGAGGTGGATGCAAGATATTGAGTAGAGAAGATGGGGTCTGAGGTAAAGAAAGAAAAGGAGACAAAAGGAACACTGCCCCTTCGAGCATGTTTAAGTGTGAAGAAAACATTAGCATTCTTGAAATAGAATATTTTTTTTTCTCCCTGCTTGGTAAGCAGAAATGCGTGTAAAAGTTATTCTTTAAATTTTAAGTCTTACACTTCTAATTTAGCGCTTCAAGTTGATGAAAACATTTCACCCAGTTCATTTTTACCTGACATCATCAAAAAAATCCACATTTTTTCTGACTTTTTAAAAGCTCTTGTTGGTTTTTGAGAACATATTCTTTTCTATCTAACAATGATTTCAGTAGGACTATAATGTAGAACTATAATCTCTCTTTAATTTTTTAGAAATCCAGATGGAACCCAGAACAGTAGCACAAGATGGCCTGCCTTCAAAAACACTGACCAAAAATATTTAACCTTGAATACAGAGTCACTAAGAGTATACACTAATCTACGTGCTCAACAATGCCGATTCTGGACACTATTTTTTCCCAAAGTCTTGGAAATGACAGGTGTGTGTTTTTTTAGTATTTGGTCATATAATTGGTTGTGGATTATGTAAAAGGGAGAAAAGGTAGAGTATCCAAGTCATAGTGATGGTGTTAATCTGTGAATTTACAGTTACTTGATTCTTTCACAACGTTCTTCTAGCAAGTTTAGATATATTTGAGGGCTTACTATATGACCAGCACTTTAGAAATAAAATAAAGAAATAAAATAAAATAAAGAAAACTAGAGATTTTCCCCTAGAGGAACATAAAACCTAGCAGTGGAACTAAAATAGGGCATTACTTGCTATTCAGCTCATCTTTGTGGAATTAATTAATGGATAAATGAATAAATAAACATATAAAATAAGCAACATATAGAACTAAAAATATAATTTAAAAAATATAGAATGAATATAATTTATACTCAAAGGGAGGTAAAAACAAATTTATTGATAAACAGAACTCTTGATTTCTAAGAGGGAAAAAACCTCCAGAATTTAAATATTTAAAAACACAATCCAAATATTTCTAAATATTCTGAGCTTGGAGACATTTATCATGAACACATACATCTATTACACAATACAATAAACAGTAATTTAGTTAACTAATCTTTAGGAAGGGATCCCTTAAGCTTATATAAGGAAATACTAGGAAAATTGGCTCAGATTATAGTGTTATTTCAAAATTCATTAGTAAGAAAATATTTAAATTAACTTGAAGGATCAGCTTGAATGATCGCCTCTTCTGTGAGGAAAATGACACCCATATCTCATTCACTTGCCAGTTATAAAATGCCCAGCTGTTTCTAACCCATGTGACTCCTCAGGCTTTGATTTTTCAAGTAAAAGTAAGTTGACTTTCAGCCATCAGACATATTGCTGCCCATTTCCTTACACTTTACCACTCTGTTCATCATAATACTCTGTAATTGGGAGGCCATGTTAGATATTACAGTAGAGTAGACGCTTTCGCAGACATGGACATCTCAGAGCTATATTTGATTGTTTAATACGCTTTTTAATTATCAGACATTACTCACCAAAATTATAATTATGTACTCCATCTGTTTGGGAGATGTTTCTGATATACCAGTGCTCTGTGTATTACCAAATGTTCTGTGACATAATATATATCCAGAGATGGGTTCCCGCATCCCTTGGCAAAGCTACAGTGCTGCCCTTGTGTCCTCCGGGTGTGAATAACAATGAGGTAACGTGTTTAATCTGCCAAGAGACCAAAAGAGGTACCATTTAACATAACCCAGCCTACATGTTCTTAATCTTTACTTAAGATATCTTTAAATGAGAAGGTCGTAACTGAGGGACAATGAGAAGGGGTGGGGAGGATCTTAAATGACTAACTTACTACAAGCCAAACTACTTGTTCGGAGCTGCTGTGGTCTGTTGCAATTTATTTGCGGATAGATTAAAATTTAAGTATCAGCAGTTTTTGAAGATGAACTTCAAAATCTCTATCTCTAAATATTCAACTGTCATAAAGCAGGCTGAACAAACAAACTCCTAAGTCTTTGGCGAGCTGCCACTCCTTCCTATGCAATGCCAAACCACTTTCTAGTTTGAGCAACACTGGGCTGTATGGAAATAGCAGACCTTGCTCTGGGTTAATATTGTGCTCTGGGATTGTTCCAAAGCACCTTAAAAACATAAGTTTAACCTTTAGCATTTTTTCAGATAACTCCTCCCAAAAAGGTTATATTAAATATATTTTATAAACTGTAAAGTAAATGCTTGATATGATTGTTATTTTATATGATTGTTATTTATATTTTATAAACTGTAAAGTAAATGCTTGATATGATTGTTGTAACACCAACACAACCTCATTAATAATCAAAGCTGTTTTACATTTAAACAGAACCAGTTTGGGTGCCCGAGCTGGTTAATCTCCTGCCTTAGGCTCAGGTCATGATCTTAGGGTTCTGAGATCGAGTCCTGCTCAGTGGGGAGCCTGCTTCTCCCTCTGCCTCTGTCTTTCTCTCTCTCTCTGTCTCTCACAAATAAATAAATAAAATCATAAGGAATAAAATAAAATAAAATGGAATAAAATGGAGGACTCTGGGAGAAGGAAAGGAAAAGTGAATTGGGGGAAATCAGAAGGGAAGATGAATCATGAGAGACTGTGGACTCTGAGAAACAAACTAAGGGTTATGGAAGGGAGGGTGGAGGGAGAGGGGGGTTGGGTGAGCCTGGTTGTGGGTATTAAGGAGAGCACATATTGCATGGAGCACTGGGTGTGGTGCATAAACAATGAATCTTGGATCACTGAGAAAATAAAATAAAATATATATAAAAAAAGAAAGAAAAAAGAAAGGAAGAAGGAAGAAAAAGAAACAAAGAAAGAGGAATAATTGGGTACTAAATATTCATATAATATGATTAAAAGTTGAGAGATACATAAAAAAATAAATAAAATCTTAAAAGAAAAAAAAGAAAAGAAACAGAACCAGTTTGAAGTTATATGCTTTTAGGTTTTACAAATGAATAATGTGGGATGATTAAAAAGATTAAGAACACATGTTCTTACCATAGTTTGTGTATTTCAAGGTACAAAACCTCACACATTTCATTATTGGGTATTTTGAGAATTGGGGTTATTCATATGACCTGGGCTGAAGTTCCTATGGAAATATTATGTTTTTTAAAAAGCAGCCCTATGTGTAAAGAAAAATTTCAGAGGAAAACTATTAACTGGGTTTCTTAAAGGTAGAAATGTTTACCTCACTCAAGATGGAAACCCAATGAGCTTTGTAAGTACCACTTGAGCTGTAGTTTACATTTAAGCAATAAATGTTCTCAAATAAAATGATCCTTAAGACTTGTTTAAACACAGGAATTCTAACACTTAACGTTCAGACTATACTTCAGCATATGCTTGTGCTATTAGGGTTTGCACCCACAAGAAATAAAATGTGCAATATGTTTGTTTTAAATGGTGTCAAATTCAAAATTTTCACTACAAAATATAACTGCACAATATTTTACAATTGTTTGTAGAAGAAAGAAAAAGAAATAGAGAAATGACTCATTCAATGTCAGTAAGATATCAGTATATCTCACTAAAAGTGGAAGAATGAATTAAAGGACAAAACCACTTTGACCTTCAAATCCTCCCAATAAAGAAAAATATTAGATCCAGTGGTTTTTCCTTTGTTTCATTTTAAAAACACAGGCATACATCAAAGATATTGCACTTTGGTTCCAGACCGCCACAGTAAAGCATATATTGCAATATAGTGAGTGAATGGATTTTTTGCTTGCCCAATGCATATAAAAGTTATATTTACTATGTTTCACTAAAAAAAAAAGAAGTTATATTTACATGATGCTGTAGTCTATTAAGTGTGTAGCAGTATTGTGTCTAAAAAAACAATGAACATATCTTAAGGATACTTTATTGCTAAAATGCTAACCATTATCTGAGCTTTCTGTGAGTTATAATCTTTTTGCTGGTGGAGGGTCTCGCCTGTATGTTCATGGCTGCCGACTGATCAGGGCTGCTGGTTGCTGAAAGCTGAGGTGGCTATGGCAATTTCTTCAAATAAGACAACAATGCAGTTCACACATCGGGTGACTCAGGAATGATTTTGCTGTAGCCTGTGATACTGTTTAATAGCATTTGACCCACAGTAGAACTTCTTTCAAAACTGGGGTCAATCCTTTTAAACCCTACTGCCTCATTATCAACAGAGTTTATATAATATTCTAAATTCTCTGTTGTCATTTGAACAATCTTCACAGCATCTTCACGAGAAGTAGATTCCAGCTCAAGAAACCACTTCCTTTGTTCATCCAAAGGAAGCGACTCCTCATCCTTTAAAGTTTTATCATAAACTGGCAGCAAGTCAAATATGATAACAATGAGAAGATTGAAATATTGCAAGAACTACCAAAATGTGACACAGAGACATGATGTGAGCAAACGCCGTTCGAGAAATTGTGTGGATAGAACTTCTTGATGCAGGGTGGCCACCAACTTTCAATTTATAAAAAATGCAGTATCTGCAAAGCATAATACAGCGAAGTGCAATGGAATGGGTACACCTGTATGTGAAGTCTTCACCAAGCCCCGCCTGAGTTTAGAGGAATTCACTCTACAGTAGCAGTCATGGTTCACTCTCATCCCACACTCAGAATCATAACAGGATAAATAATGCATTTCTGATCTGCAGCATAAAGAATTATGCATTCCTGGGTAACTTTATTAATTGGGTAACGAATGGGAAAATAAGCAAGTAATGGGAACAAAAGATATTTTCAATGAAATCTCAAATTACATGAATTATCTTTTATTATAATGACTAGCACAATTCAATATCCAATTTAATCTTTTCTTCTAACTTTACCTCCATGAATAATTTTGAGTTGATTCACCTCTCCTGTATTCTTTCTCAACATCTCAGACTTGATTACATAGACTCTCGTCTGGTGAAATATTGCTCTTGCTCTTTTTTCATTGACGAGACAAAAAGTAGCCGTATTAGTATTATTCTTTCTGTTGGGGAGAAAGCTTGCCTTTTTCTTTTTTCCAAATAAGCCAACAATGTGGACAAATCAAAGATCATGTAAGTCCTGAAAAAGTTGTGTCAATAGTTTTATTAACTACTAGATCGATCTAGCTGTACATGGATTCAATAAGGAGCAAAGTTAGGAATAAATTTTTGTAAGAGGGCAGTAAATTCATTAGCGGAGTTCCCAATAGGAATACAGAGCTTGATTTCATAATGCACACACCAGCCAATTTATTCTTCATAGTAACACTGAAAAATAGTGATCACCAACCCCACTTACTGTTGGAAAACTGGTTTCAAAAGTTAAGGATTTTTTCTATGTCACTTATATAGTTAAGTGGTCAAGCTGGAATTTAACCCATGACACTCCAAAGCCTGTACAATATCGTAGTACCTTGTTAACTACAAAACAAATACATCTACATCTCACAGATAATAATCTATAGTCACTTTAGTATTCCAGTTTGGAGGAAGAGAAGTAGGGGGAAGAAAAAAACCTTCTAAGTTTGATTTTGATTTATGTCATGGGACTCAAAATTTTTATTATCTTTTCACTATGGTGTATTCAGTTCAGGACTGTATTAGAAAATAGTCAAATGTTTCATATTGTATTGTCTCAACCAATGCTCAGTATTATTGAAGAAATTACTCAGGTCTACAGGCACTTGTACACTAAAAAAGATATTGTGTACAAAGTATTTCAATACACTAAATTATATAGTGTTATTGTGATACACAAGGAAATATATTCACATTTATATGAGTCAATGAATTTGGTATTCCATGCACAAGAAAGAAAATCAAATCTAAGACCTTTTATCTGAGTATTAAAATTCATGGAGTAAGTGGTAGATTACCATCATTTATTTGTTATACCAAAAAGTTTGTTCTTTCTGAACTTTAGAGCTCTTATTTGGCATAACATTTAAAAAAGCATTTAATTATAAAATATACCGTAAGAGTGGATCATTTGGTGTGATATTTAACGTCCTTCACATCTAATGGTTTTAGAAAAGTTCTATTATTTACAAAATAATTACAGTCATTGACCTTCTAAAAACCGTTTTTAAAATGGGACATTTTTTGTATATATTCCCAAATATTTGTCCAAAGTCCAAGCAGTACGAACATTTCAAACTTACATACATCCTAAATTACAGGGGATATTTTAATAGCTGTATAAATGTTTAAAATATTTTGATTTTCATATAAACTGAAAATGAATCACTGAATATGCTTCATTGTTAATAGTATAAGTGAAAAGAAGACACATTTTCATGTATAATGTAGTGAGATCACATGAGCTGTCATCTCCAAATTAGTATCTTACAGAGTTGTAATTAATTTAAAAAATTCCTAACTGTAAAGTATATATTTAAAAAATTGTTAAGTCTTTATTTTCAGGATAGCTGAAATAACGTAAAATGTTGTTTTTTTAATTCAATGACTAGAGCACAACATCGTAAAAGTTTAGGAAGTAAGAGAACGACAAATATGTAAAATACTGATAGATTTAAATAACTTAAATCATCTCTGGCTTTACCATATGTATTTATATTAGGAACATAGATATATGATTTTAGAGGTTTGTGATTTAAGAGTTTCTATTCTTCACAAACTTTATTTTTTAGTGTGATACATTTTCAAATAAATCAAGATTTCAAGGTGCTTATAATACATAGACCATTTTTGGTTCACTGTCTCACATTACTTTTGGCATAAACACTCCCCTACTCTGGCACATGCATACACTTTGCAAACTACTGGAAAGCAGAGATTGTCTTAGTCATCTTTCTAGTTTGCAAAGCAGTTAATAAACTGCTTTCATGTAGTAGCTTCCATAAACTGCTTTCAATGACTATGCATTGTTTGGAATTAAAGTATACTGATACAGAGTGAGAGTAAAATCTACATGGAGCCTCAATTACAAAGTTACCCTCAGGCATTAATAAACTTATGTAAATATTTTCATCAGAAATAAGTCTGCTATATAATTATATATGTAAATGAGATGCATTCAATTAGATTTCTTTTATGCATAGGAGTTCAAGAAAAGATAATAATATCTATATATCTTCTTAGAAACTAAAGTAAATATGTTATGTAATATAATTAGATGTGATATATCAATTCATTTTCACATTTTTATGCTATAAGCAATTTATACATATATATAATTTTCAATTTCATATAATGTATAAAATTTTTTTAAAAGCTTTCCAGGTAGTCAGAAAAGCTGATAATAAATAATGAAAAATTAAAAATTACTGTGCAGTGTACTTGGAGAAAATGGCATCTGTAATCAAAATTATTTTTCAATTAATGTAAACAGATTAAAATTAAGATTAATACAACTTATTCCATGTTTTACAGGAAACATTGATGAAGCAGAACGAGAATGGAGAGCAGGATTCTATCGCTGGAACAATTACATGATGGACTGGAAAAATCAATTTAACGATTATACTAGCAAGAAAGAAAGCTGTGCGGGTCTCTAATTAATAGATTTACCCTTTATAGAAAGTTCGTTTTCCTGTAGATCAAGGTAAAAATATCAGTAGCTCTCTTACAAACCTAGTAAGAAAGCTATTATACAGCTGAAACAAAAATGCCAGAAGGATACTATCGATTCCTCACATCTTCCACTTAGTATTGTACCTAGCATTTCAAAATCCAAATGGCTAGAATATGTTTAATTAAATTTCACAATATAAAGTTTGACAATTAATTATATGTATATTAAAATGATTTGCAACTGCAAACTCTCTTTCCTGAGTAACTTTATGAATTTTTTTCCTTAAAAATACTTGTATTCTACTTTTAGTTGTGTATTTTCATTACCACTCATTATAAAGTATCTTTTTAAAAGGAACTAGATCTTGAAACACTGGACACTAATTTATAATACTATTTTCTCAAAGTAATTTATGAATTTAATGTCAACATGGGATATTAAGACAAACACAGAAAATAATCGGTTCCCTTTTTTTTTTAAATGCAGGCAAGAGGGAACCTTAAAGTAAAAGGCTTGGTCACTTTGAAACATCTAATGACTAACTCAAAATGTTGCTCCCGAGAGACAAAACATAAAAGAATATAATTATTTCTGCTTTTATTTATTAAAATATGTATGCTCCGAGTCCTCAAATTCTATTCTATTCTTCATTCTTTCAACTCTAGCCCTTCCTTACCTTCCCACTCCCAACCTCTCTTCCAGAGGTGTACATATGTAAATTACTCTTCCTGTAACTGAAAAATAAAACATGAAGATGAGCAGAAGCCTAAAGTCAGAAGTCATCTACCATCTGGGATGGGGAACTCTTGCCTGGGACCCAGAAATATTAGGATTTTAATAGAGAAATTGTTTAATTCCAAGAAAGAAATTTTATACTTTCTGCATATAAATGATATTATTTTTATAATTTAAAAAATTACAAAGCTGCATTTACTAATTGGTATGGCAACTAAATACATCCATTGAATAAATTAAACCAGTAGTTCATTAACAGGGAGAAGTCAGAGATTTTAAGTTTCAGAAAAGGGCAGTGCATGTTGATTATGTTAATTAAGTATTGAAAACCAGCACCAGGATAGGACAAAGTATTTAGTATACAGGTCTGTAGACTGTTGGTTAAAGTATGTCCCATTGTTCATTGGTCATAAGGATGTTCATAGTTAGATCTTAAATCACAGGCTCTGGTCCTCGGAAAAGATCCCATGGGTTACTTTGTCCCACCTTGGACTACCAGTTGGTTTGTTCTTGAACTTTACTGTGACAACCCTTGACTTCCTCTGAAGCTTTTACCCAAATGCAACAAGAACTGTCAGCCAGCACATAAACCCCTCTGCGTTTGTTCTGTAAGTAAATTATTATGAGTCCACTGTGTCCAGCACCACTACAGGAAGATAGGTTAAGGCTTTTCAAGAGAACACTGTATAACAGTCTATACAGTTTCTCTTACTATGATTGCCATTTAGGAGGCAGTTTCAGTGTAGGATTTTAACTCAGGGACCCCCAAGCCAAAGGAGAAACTTGTGCATAAAATGATGGAAATTAGTTACCTCAAAACACTTGGAGATTTGCTTTTCAGCAGGCTCATAGACTATGAAAGAACTTTTGGTTGTCTGAAATACTAGCAGTATCAAAGCATTAAAACCTAAAATGGCATAAAACCCTTCCCAGAAAGCAGAGTATAGGGAGATATTAACATACATACACAAAGCCATGGAGGCTATATGTCTAAGGTTACAATAGAACAAGTGGAATTAGTCCAACCAGTATCACAACACTTAACTTGATCAATCATTTAAATGAAAACATTATTTCTCGCAGTGTGGCACTCTCCATAAAACTCTGCATTATAGGGTTTATTGAAAATTGATTATCACTTATGGTTTGGTATCCATGTACTATGGATAAGGATTAAGGTAACAAGCCACAAACCTTTAAAAAAAATACCATTATAACTGGTTTTATTCTTCAAATAAATTAGCTGCTGAATATTGTCAGCATGAAAGTAAAGTAAGTATTTTCTAGCCAATCAGAAGTTAAATAATATGGATAAATCTTAACATAATTGCCACTGTGACATCTTTAGCAGAATATTCAAATAAATGGAGCCTCCCTGACATTGCTAAAGAAGGATAACAAACTCAGCAGCTAGTAAAATTTCCTGTTGTGTCTGCAACCTTACTGATTTCAACAAAAGTGTTCTTTTGACAAAGACTTTGTTTTAAAATTAGAATGATAAGAAAAATAAGACATACATATTTTTTAACTAAACGTACTTAATGTCAATGTAAACCTGCAGTGCAGTTTATCAATACGATCTTGGTGGAAACTTTAGATTATTAAAGAATAAAATAAACATCAGATCTGAAAATACACACACTCACAGGGCACCTGGGTGGCTCAGTCGTTAAGCGGCTGCCTTCAGCTCAGGGCATGACCTCACGGTCCTGGCATGGAGCCCCCATGGAGCCCCACATGGGGCTCCCTGCTCGGCGGGAAGCCTGTTTCTCCCTCTCTCTCTCCCCCTGCTTGTGTTCCCTCTCTCGCTGTGCCTCTCTCAGTTAAATAAATAAATAAAATCTTTAAAAAAAAATACACACACTCAGGTCATGCATACATACATACATTTATACATATAGGACTACTCTATTAATATCCAGCAGATGATCGCATTGAAAAATTCACTGAATAGGTCTAAGACAGGAATAACAGGGGAGTTGGTGTATAGACAACCCCTGATTTACAATGGTTCGACTTAAGATTTTTTGACTTTACAATGGGGCAAAAGCAATAGGAATCCAGTAGAAACCATACCTCAGGTTTTAAATTTTGATCTTTTCCTAGGCTAGCACTATGTGTATGATGATCTCGTGATGCTGAGCAGTGACAGTGACCCACAGCTCCTTATCAACCCCTCAATCACCAGGATAAACAAGCTACCTACCCATTTACAGCCATTCTGTACCTTTACAGCCATTCTTTCACTCTTAGTATAGTATTCAATAAATTACATGAGATATTCAATACTTTATTACAAAGTGAACTTTCTGTTCGACAACTATACCCAACTGTAAGATAATGTAAGTGTTCTGAGCACATTTCAGATAAAGACTAGGCTAGACTGTGAAGTTCAGTAAATAAGAGCCTTAGGTGCATATTTGACCAAAATATTTTCAACTTACAATGGGTTTGTAACCCCATTCATGGTGAGTCATGGAAGATCAGTATTAGAAAAGGAAACTGCATCATGGTCATATGATGATCATCTAATCACACGTGAGACACTAATGTGAAATATAATCTATATTTTATTAATATATATTATGTATTAATATGTAATTATAAAAATATTATTAAATTATATAACAATGCAAGTTCTGATAAAGTAAAATATATACTATAAATTCTGATAAAACAACAGTCACTTTGACATGTTATTGACAAAAGCTGCTATAACTAGAAAATGTGTTACTTATAAACTGATAGGAAAGACACTATTTAATAGACTACTGAATGAGGAACGCTGTCAATCAAAATGCAGGGAAGGTATTACATGTTGTAGGGGACAGAAAAGGTAAAACCTTTATATAGCCAAGCCATGTGTGAACAACATCTAATTTCCCAATTTTCCTGAAGAAAAGGAAAGAAAATGAAGGAAAGAAAAAAGGAAGGAAGGAAGGAAGGAAGGAAGGAAGGAAGGAAGGAAGGAAAGAAGGAAGGAAGGAAAGATTAAGCCCTAACTTCTATGAGTTCATCTTACCTTGCTCTGTCTTATCCTTAGTCGAAAATCTCACCATTACAGTTACCAACTGATAAGGCAATAAGAAGTGGCATAGTGATTTTAGAGGTGAATTGTAACACAGATAGCCATACACATACAACACAAAATTCATTTATCTCACCAAAAAAGTCTGGTTCTTCTCTAGGCATAGACCATATTCATAGCCTAGTTTAACCCTTTACAATTATCCTGAAAGGTGAAAAAATCTGAATTTCCAAGGCAATTGACTTCCCAATGTCTTGATAATTATGAGATTCATCTGTCATGTGTGTGTGGATTCCCAGCTAGGAACTGTGTGTACAATGCCACCACACTGTATCTGGTGCTTGTTGACTGAGTGGATGAATGAGAGGATACAGCATGTTGAGTTCCGCTACATAGAAGCAAAATTGTAGTGAGATTCTGGAGGGACCCATGAGGAAGCATGAGAAAAGAAAAGTGGAAGACAAGAAGGAGGAGCTGGAGAAGGAGGAAGCCTCCACTTGGAACTGAATTTATCCAAATGATCTGTCTGGGCACTTGAGAGTTTCAAGGCAGAAGAGATGTAGAGAAAAGAGATTGCAGATCAATTGATCAATTGATTGATAGAGAGATAGATAAAATCTATTAGGTAATGATATGTAGTGTATTTAATTCAGTGATTTTCAACCTTCATCCTCAGCTACACATTAGATAGAATACCTGGGAGTAACTGTGGCCTACACACCCCAGACCAGGTGAACTAGAATCTGAGAGTAGAGTCTAGACATCAATATTTTTTAACGTTTCTCAGGTGATCCAGATTTCATCAGTTTGAGATACACTGATTTATTTTTCTATGGTAGCACTATTTGTATTGACAGATTTAAAGACAATGCCTTCTCTAGAGAAAAAGAAAAATCCTAGGTCCTAGGTCAGTAATTCCCAAATTCTGTTACATATTAGATTCACCTCAGAAATTATTTAAAAAAAGAATCCCAGGGCGCCTGGGTGGCTCAGTGGGTTAAAGCCTCTGCCTTCGGCTCAAGTCATGATCTCAGGGTCCTGGGATCGAGGCCCGTATCGGGCTCCCTGCTCAGCGGGTAGCCTGCTTCCTCCTCTCTCTCTGCCTGCGTCTCTGCCTACTTGTGATCTCGCTCTATCTGTCAAATAAATAAATAAAATCTTAAAAGAAATAAAGAAAAGGAAAATTTAAAAAAAAAAAGAATCCCAATATCCATGTCCCACCCAATACCAATTAAATCACAATGTGAGGGTGGGAGCTAGGAACCAGTATTTCTTTTTCTTTTTCTTTTTTTTTTCTTTTTTTTTCCCACAGGTTTTTTTCTCTTTCTTTCTTTCTTTCTTTTTTCTCTCTTTCTTTCTTTCTCTCTCTTTCTTTTTCTTTCTTCCATCCTCCCTCCCTCCCTTCATTCCTTTCTTTCTTTCTTTCTTTTTTCTTTCTTTCTTTCTTTCTTTCTTTCTTTCTTTCTTTCTTTCTTTCTGTCTGTCTTTCTCTTCCTTCCTTCCTTCCTTCCTTCCTTCCTTCCTTCCTTTCTCTTTTTTTCAAGATTTATTGATTTGTTTTAGAGAGGGAGAGAGAGCACAAGTGAGAGGGGTAGAGGGAGAGGGAGAGAGAAACACAAGCAGACTCTGAGCTGAGTGTAGAGCCCCATGTGGGGCTCAGTCTCATGATCCTGAGATCAAGATCTGAGCTGAGGGCGCCTGGGTGGCTCAGTGGGTTAAAGCCTCTGCTTTCGGCTCAGGTCATGATCTCAGGG
>LNAC01000375.1:273749-305802 GCA_002007465.1 Ailurus styani | reverse complement strand
TTAAAAAAAAAAAAAGATCTGAGCTGAAACCAGGAGTTGGACTTCCAACCGACTATGTCACCCAGGTGCCCCTGATAATGATTCCAACCAGTCCCAATACACAGCAATGGGTGGGAACCAATGGCCCATTGCAGATGGTTAATTTAAAGAACTTAGTACTCAGAAGCAGGTAACTATAAAACTTGCAATTTTATGTGATAAAGAAATGTACCTGTTACTAATACCTGTGAAATGAATAGTTTTTCTCTAAACAAGGAACTGTAACAGAGATTACGGAATATGTGGAATACATTTGGGTACATATTTTCTTCCTCTACACTAGACATCATTTTTACCAAAAAATAAAGGATGTGGGGAGAGATATGTTTGAAAAATAAGATGAGGAAATGAAATATATATAATATTTTATGGTAGTATATATAATAGTAGTTATTATAGAAGATAATTGTTTGCATTGAGGTAACCCAAACTGGCTCATTTGACAATAACTACTAACAGTAATTTAGATTCAATATAAGCAATCAAAATTTTGATTCTCATTTTCTAGTGCACTTTTCATGTCAAAAGTATTTTGATGGTCTTCTGAATTCTCAAAAATGCAAGTAAGTTTTCATTCTTGCCAGACTCATAAAGAAATGTTGTTAGGATTAATTACTTAATGATTATTAAACTGGGTAGGTGAGTACTAAGAGTTGTTTTTCATCTCAGAAGAATCAGCAGAAGCTTTTTGCTGGAGGCAATTACTGTATTACCTTGTTTTTTCTGAAGTGAGACCTCCCATTTTAATTGTTTTGATTTCTTTTAACAGTTTAGGGAGAAGGAAAAAAGTTATTAATGATATCTCTGGAGAATAAACTATAAAACTGTATTTAATAATGTTAAGCATTCTAAAATCCTTAAAAATGAATATGCCAAGAAAATTATCTCTATCTATCTATCATCTATCTATCATCTATACTTAGGTATCTCATCCCCATCTAAAATTGCCACTCCCAAGTTTTGCAAATGGAGGCAGTGGNTAAAATCCTTAAAAATGAATATGCCAAGAAAATTATCTCTATCTATCTATCATCTATCTATCTACCTATCTATCTATCATCTATCTATCATCTATACTTAGGAATCTCATCCCCATCTAAAATTGCCACTCCCAAGTTTTGCAAATGGAGGCAGTGATGACCAGCGGTATGTGACCATTATATCTCATCTAACTTGAAATATAAATTCAAAGTCATTATTTAGAACAAGATGTCCCTAATGTTCCCCTCGCCTTGACTAAACTCTAGACAGATTTCTTCCTGACTGCAGGCCTCCGACCTCCTGTTTCTTAGATCATTTACATGAAAAATCCTGCAGTTGTAAATTCATTTTCCGCCCTTTTGAAATATATGCAAACTGCCCTGCCTTTTGCCAGTTTTACTTCTCAGGAAATGCCTTTTTGAAGGACCGGGAAATCAGTACTTTAAAATTCGACGGTAAAAGACATAGTGCCTCCGTTGCCCAGTCTCTTCAACTTCCATGAGAGCCAAGGACCAAACACAGATGCCCTAACCGCAGATCAAAACATCTGCAACCTCGAGAGTATTTCGGTGTGCTCAACGCCTCCCATGGGTCCGCCCTCCCTGAATGTCCCCCAGTGCTTTTCTGGCAGCTCATCTCAGCCCTTAACAACCCTTCCTTCTTTTGTCTCAGCAGAGTTGAATTCAGTCTCTCTCCACTATTGCAAGAGTTTTGAATGAGGTCTTGCTTGCCTGTTATATTTTGTCCAGTACATTTTTTTCTTTAACAGTCTGAACCAAAAGCCAACACTTTTTTTTTTTAAGTACCTGGGGCACACTCACATTTCTACCCATTTTCTATGACCACATCAGGAAAATACAAATATTTTCTTACAGCAGATATCCTTCACAAAGACCGATTCCCTTAACGACCTAATGAAGAGGGTGGCAAAACTTGATTTCGTGAGGTGTTGAATACCTACTTTCTGGTGAATTTTTCCTCTAGACCTGAGGCAAATAATAATTTGCATTCCTCTGTTAATGTCAAGTTTGGGGCATATTTCTTAATGTTCTGCTATTTTTCTTTCCTTCTGAGTCAAATTTAAGTTTTCATGGTCATACTGCTTTCCTCTTAAGATGGCCATGAACAAATGGATTCTCCCATTTTGCAGATAGGATTTCTTTTCTCTTCTTTTCTTCTCTCCTTTCCTCTTTTCTTTTCGTTCATTAACACAAAAGAATAACTACATATCTTTGTGCTGTGGTCTAGAAGTCACTAGTGATATAAAGGATTACATTTACATCTGTAATGCAAATTTCCATTTTACTCCAGGCTTTTGGGAACAGATAACAAACAACATTTTCTCAGAGAAGACTTATCATGAAGCTAATATAACTTAAACTTCAGGAATCTTCAGCAAGGACTCCTTTAAAGACACTACATGTAATTTTGTATTGTAATCTCATATTATTTTTTTTAAAGTGTTGCCAGAACAATAAGAGTTTTGAGAGGAACAAAAATTTGTTTAGCTTTTGGTTTTCACCATCAACAGAAATGAGCCTTTAGTCTATAGTCCCAGGCACAAAAACCACATTTTTAGTCCAAAAGGACTCTTCTTCTCCCACTGTTCTTAAAGATATTTCCCTGGTTTTCTTTAGCTGAAATGTGTTATATTTGTTTTACAACATTGTAATTATGCTAATTGTGAAGTTACTGTCTTTGTGCAAGGTAATAAGTGAGTGAAAAACTCAAATGCTAACATCTGCTGTGGCATTTCAATTTTAAACCAAATGTGTGTATAATATTCTCTTTGGTAAGTGAATTAACATTTTCACATAACCATGAAAGATAAAATTTTAATAATCTCCCTAGGAGTTGTCCCTTTGAAGTCATGTGCAAAATACTAAGTTAGAATTCTAAAAGGATACCATTCCTTCTTCAATATTTCTGAAGCTTTCAAAGGCAGAGAATGGCTACCATGTCCTCTCTCTATTTACCCGGTATTACTCATTCAGTTGCAGAGGCAAAAATTTATTTATGTTAGAGTAGATTGAAGGCTACCAAAGAATCCATCAAATTCCAGAACAACAAAGCTTCTCGATAGTTGGTTGGAATTCCACTATTCCACTGCTTTATGGAATTCCACTATTCTATATATATTTTTCACTACTTGAAAAACTCTTTTTCTGTGATGTCTTTTAATCATCTTTTAACCCTTTTACACTCTCTCTGGAAAGAACAAAGTTTTAATTATTACATATTAATGTCCTCATGCAAAGTATTTGATTTATCACATTACCATCCCCATTGTCAATTTAAGTGAGTCTGGCTTGGATTCAAGTAAAGAAATTCCATGGAATGTTTGGGACATTTTTCCATTTAAGGTACTCCCACTAAACAAATTTTAAAGGTAGCTTTAGAGGAGGACTCTTTGCCATATTAAAAAGACAGGTATCTTCATCTTCAAAACAGTTTAATGATTGCATATCCATATCTCAATTAATTATTTCCTCTTTTTCTATCTTATTCATCTGCAAAAAAAATGTTAATAGTATAAGTCCTAATTTTAAAAATATGTTCTTGAAAAAAATCTTAGAAAATACGAAAGAGTAAAAAAGAAAAGCTATCTAAAGCTAATCTTTCTTTTTTCTTTTTTTTTTGTTGTAACTTCATATGCATATATTCATTAACTTTTGTATGTTACATATATAAAAAACATATATATGATTACATGACACACATATTTTTTACAATGTGTCTCAGGATATACCGGGATAAATTTTTATTGACTATTTATTCACTTAATGTGTTTATTCAAAGATATTAACAGCTATTATTATTACCTGTCATGTACACTTCTAGGCCCAGGGGATAGAGCAATGATCAAAACAGAAAAACTCTCTGTTTTCACGAAACTCACATTCAAGTGGTGTGAAATACACGATGAAATAATAAATAAATAAACAACCCTATAATGTCAGAACCAGGAATAAAATATGGCAGGGTAAGGAAATAGAGATTTATGGTGGGGCTGGGACAACAGGGGATGTGTGAGGCAATCCTGAAGGAGGTGAGGCATTCAGCCATGCAAGTATGGGGCGGGGAGAACAATTCAGAGGGAACAATGACAAGGCCCTGGGAGGACCTTCTCCTAAGTTCTGTGTTTAGACAGCATCCAGGAGGCCTAAGCTGCTGGAGGAAATGAGAGGGTGGGAGACAAGTCAGGAAGTGAGAAGGGCAGGTCAGAAGCCATTGAGGAGCTCTGAGCAGATAAATAACACAGTCATGATCATATTTTCATTTAGAAGATCACTCTGGTTCCATGGAGGCTAGACTATGAGAAGGCAAGAGTGCGTGCAGAGCAGACTGTTGAATTATTCAAGGCATGAGAAGAGAACGGCTCCAGCTAGGTCAGAGCAGTAGAGGAATGAGAGGTGTCACGGTTCTTAGAGCTCTAGGCAAGAGCCAAAAGGACTTGCCTAAAGACAGGGAGGAATAAGCAATGAATACAAGATTTTCTGCTTAAATAATTGGTTAAATGGATTTCATACTGTGAGAAAAGGAAAGCTATAGGCTCAGCATGTCTAAATAGAGAAACAAGAGTTCGGTTCAGGGCGTGTTAACTTTCAGCAGCCTATCAGGTATCTAAGGAAGAGAGAAAACATTGTTAAGTGAGAGGAGACTTGAGGGGAGATGCCTAGATTAGAAATATAAATCAGGTGGTCTCCAGCATACAGATGGTATGCAAAGTCACAGGGCTGACGGAGGCTACCTAGAGACTGAGTGTAAATCTGGCCTGAGCGAGCAGCACTCCAGCAGGGAGACTATAATTTGATGTTTATGTCTCTGTTAAGCTACAGTGCTTATTGCCAGACTTTTATAAAAAACTTCCCTCTTTTTAACTTTCTAACCTTGAGTCATCTCCCATCCATCTGTAATTCAACAAAATTTTTCTTCAGGAAAACTAAACCGAGACACTCTATAGCTGAGAAAATCTTTTGGTTGCCTTTGCAAATAAATGAATATTTGGTTGAATTTGTAATAGGACCATTTAAATAAATTTTTCTCAACTCCATAGCATTCTCTACAGAATAATAGTCTAAGGACAACCAGAATTTTGTTTCCATGCATGTAATCTGTATCTTGTGCTTGGATGCTTGCAAGACTTATATATACATGCATACTTGCATACATACATAAAAATCACAGGCTGAGTAACGTCCCCCCCAAAATACATCCCCTTCCTAATCCTTGGAATTTACAAATGTTGCTTTATATTGCATGAAGGAATTTTGCAAAAACAATTAAGTTGAAGATCTGGAGGGGAGAGATAATGGATAATCCAGGAGGGCACTAAATGCAATCACATGTATCCTTGTAAGAGAGAGGCAGAGGGAAAGTTGACACAAAGAAAAGGAGAAGGGGGCCACCTGGGTGGTTCAGTCAGTTAAGCGTTTGCCTTGAGCTCAGGTCATGATCTCAGGGTCCTGGGAACGAGCCCCACATCAGGCTCTCTGCTCAGTGGGGAGTCTGCTTCTCCCTCTCACTCTCCCCTGTGTATTCTCTCTCTCTCTCTCTCAAATAAATAAATAAATAAAATCTTTAAAAAAAATAAGAAAGAAAGAAAAAGAGGAGAAGGCTGTGTGGCCACAGAGGCAGAGACTGGAGTGATTCAGGCCCAAACTAAAAAATGCCAACAGCCACCAGAAGCTAGAAGAGACAAAGAATGATTTCTCCCCTGGAACCTGTGGAGGGAAGGTGGCCTTGCTATCACCTTGGTTTGGACACAGTCAAACTGATCTCAAATTTTCTATTTCTTGAACTATGAGAGAATACATTTCCATCGTTTAAGCCATCAAATCAGTGTTAACAGATTACAGCAGCCATAGGAAACAAATACATACACATAAAATTTCACTATGGTATATCTAAATACTATTTATCTAACATAATTTCCCCTAGGTGTTCAAAAATATTTTCAATCTGCTAGTTGAAATCTGTCTTTAGCCAGTGCAAGTTTTTAGACACACATCCTTGTAATCTGTACTCTGTGCATTCTGGCCTTACCTCCATAAGTATGTGATACAGGAGTCTGATGACCTGATCTGCCCCACTGTGGACCCACTTTCATTTTTCTTGATTGCTCTCCTCAGAAATAAACTCTGATTTGGGACATTTTCCTTCCAGTGTTTGTTCCTTCTCCCAGATTTGTCGTCTACAGCTAATCCATTATTTTTATTACCGCCATTATTTTCATCAAATTTTATAACTTTTGTTTTGCATCCCATATTGTTTTAGTTTCTTCATGATTCATTGTTATAATTTCATAAATGCAAAAAAAATCCCTTCAGTCTTTTAAAAACAGATTCTTTTACATTCATAAATATTCTAAAATGTCTTATTTCTTTACTAACAGAATTTCAAAAGCAGGTTATTCTTGGATGTAGACATTTTTAGATGAATTATTTTTCCTTAAGTCTATGCCAACACAGTATTATGTGATATAAATGTTGAGATAAATTTTGGCAGAAATAGGTAGCTATTCCTGGTTTAACCCTTTAGACACAGAGAAAAGAAGAAGAGTCAAATTATATTTAATATAACTTTAACTTACCAGTGTGGAAATCTGACATCTGGCAGGGCCAGGAAGAAATTCTAGCAGAGGGCCCTGCCACAGAAGGGATATCTATATGGATTCCAGAGAGTTTCTTCTCCAAGATAGGTGTGATAGACAGAAAATTGCTTTAATAATATTCCATTCCACTTTATTTTTCATTTTACTTGTTTGGTTTTTTTGCATTATTTTAACTTTCCATGGCTTGGGATCAGGATTTTCCTTCAGAGATCTGTTAATTCTTTGCCTGGTTCAGTTTTCAGTATTTGAAACATGATTAGTTTAAATGATAGAGTCCAAATGCTGCTGACCTAGAGTAGTAAAGATTTTAAAAATCCTGAAAATGTAAAGGTTTAGGTTGGAATTCTGTCGACACCACTGCAGAATTTCCTATGCTGGAAAAAGAAGAGAAAGGATATATCCTCAAAAACTATGGGGAGATGAGTGCATCAAAACTTTTCATCAGAATCTCAAGGAGGCATATAGCCCGATAAAAGTTAAGTAACGTGCGTACAGTGATATCAGCAGGGGATCACAATATTGATATTAATGGTTCTACTAAAAAATGAATATCAACACCATCAGATAAGAATATTAAATTATTTTTACTGAATCGCAGCATTGCAATTTTCAGTTTAAGTAATACTTCTACTAATGATTTTGTATCTTTGCGATAGGCTCCATAGCTCTCAGAACACAACATAATATGCTTATATGTTCAGTAGCCTTTAAAGACTCCAAATTATTGTTCATTGAGGTGTCTTTTTCAATTAAGAGTCAAGAAGCTTGGGCGCCTGGGTGGCTCAGTGGGTTAAGGCCTCTGCCTTCGGCTCAGGTCATGATCTCAGGGTCCTGGGATCGAGGCCCGCATCGGGCTCCCTGCTCGGGCGGGGAGCCTGTTTCCCCCTCTCTCTCTCTTTGTCTGCCTCTCTGCCTCCTTGTGATCTGATCTCTCTTTCTCTCTCTCTCTCTCTCTCTCTCTTAAATAAATAAATAAAAATCTTTAAAAAAAAAAAGAGTCAAGAAGCTTGGTGCTCCTAACCTCAAGTTGGAATAAATCAACTCTTGTTGCCCAAACATACTAAATTCATCCAGTGCTTCTTCTTTTCAATGTTTTAAGATAGCCTTTGTTGATAAAAGCCAAAATGAACATGGGAGGATCATTAAGCCAAGAGATTTTAAATGTCATCATTAAATATCAAAATTTATTTTGAATATGATAATTTATTTTGATGATTAAGGAAATATTGCTCTAATATAATGTCCTGAGAAAAACTTCTGCCTCACGTAAAATTTCTGTAAATTGTTCGTGCCAGAACTGAACTCATTGAAATTAAGAAACCAGCACAGCATTTACAGGAAAATGTTAGAATAAGAGGGAAGAAAGTGGGAAAATGAATAAAAAACACTAGGGAATAAAAAGATTTTGTGGAACAGATAAAAATTGTGATCAAATATATTTCCATTAAATTAAAAAAACCTTTATAATGAAGCAAAAAATGACATAATCTATAGTTCAAAGCAGAGATACAAGAATCCAGGACTGATGTGTAGATACTAGAGAAAGATAGAATATAAGTTAGCAAAACACAGGAAAGAAAAGGAAAAAAATAAAATCTTAGGTATAAAGCCCATATTAGAAGCAACACAGAAAACAATTATCCCAGCTAAAAACACAAAGAAAACATGATAGGACTGAAAAGTAAGTGAAATAAAATAAAAGTAAATAAGAGTAAAAAAAAAAAAGACAAAGGTTGAAAGGAAAAATTTATAAAGGGGATCTAGCACAATCATCTTGCTAAGCTTGAGAGCTGAAATAGAAGAAAAAAGAAAATTAATGTAATTCAAGAGGAAGTTTGTTAAATATGACCTTTGAGTGTAAATTGAGAAAGGACACTATTTCTCAGGGGAAGAAAAAGAGTAGTACACATATCCTAGGAATTCTACAAGACTTTAAAAAAATTATTTCTTATTAGATGGATAAGAACACAACTTAAATGTCCAATAACAAGTAAGTATTGAAGCTAATTGGGTTTCTCCATAAAATGGAAAACCATGAAGCAGTCAGAGGTGTAACTTTCTATGTGTGAATATGGAAAAATCTCCAAGGTTTTTTGTTTTTTGGTTTTTTTAGGATTTTATTTGTTTATTTGAGAGAGAGAAAGAGAGAGCACAAGTAGGTGTGAGGGGCAGAGGGAGAGGGAGAAGCAGACTCCCCGCTGAGCAGGGAACCTGAGGCAGGGCTCAATCCCTGGGTCCCTGGATCTCTACCCAAGCTGAAGGAAGACACCCAAATGACTGAGCCACACCGTGCCCTCCCAAGATTTTTTTAATTGGAAGAAATCAAGGTGCACAGTATTATAGATGAATTATGATTTCTGTTTAAAGCCAATATGCATGGGATGTCTGCTTGAATGTACATTAGGTTATCTCTGGAAACACATCTAGGTAATGTTACAGTGAATGCCTCTGAGGAAGGAACTAGCTGGATGTGATAAAAATGTGGGACTGAGAATTAGTTTGTATGTTCTATCTTTGAATGCCTTTTATACCTTGCGGCATGTGCATATATTATCTACTCAAAGCAAATAATAACATGTACTTTTAAAAAGATAGCCAAACCTGTCATTTAATTATTGTCAAGGAAGAAAATGCAACCACAATTAAACACCCATACTGTTGCTTTTGGCAGGCATTGTTCAGCAGTATAACGGAAGATGTTAAATAATCCCATCCGAACTGTTAATACCTTCAACTACTTAGAGCGTCATTTTGCTCCAGACTAATGGTGGAGGACCCTTGAAGGCAGTGCTATTCAAAATTCTACATTTGGGGGGGCGCCTGGGTGACTCAGTCATAAGCATCTGCCTTCAGCTGAGATCATGATCCCAGGGTCCTGGGATTGAGCCCCATGTCTGGTTCCCTGATCGGCGGGATGCCTGCTTCTCCCTCTCCCACTCCCCCTGCTTGTGTTCCCTCTCTCACTGTGTCTCTCTTTCTCTGTTAAACAAATAAATAGGGTCTTAAAAAAAAATTCTACATTTGGCAAGAGATTTACTAAAGTTCCTCAATATCTATAAATAACCGGTAACAACTACATTTAACATTTCCACACCAGAATGGCTCTTCCATAATCTGTGGCACAAAATTCTAGAATCTCAACCAAGATACTGATTCTTTTACAGGGAAAAAAAATCCAAAAAGCTTCTTAAATAAAAATACAATTTATAGTTTTTAATTTCATAATGGAATGTTTAAATGGACACTTATAATTTCCTTCAATAAATATCAGAATGTATCTACAGCTTGTGCTATTGGAATAGGTAAAATGGTTGGGAGGACTTGTCTGCCCCAGGCAGGTTCCCATTTCTCTCACAAGATAAATGAAAAGTATCACCAATATTTTGGTATCATAACCTCATCCAGACAGAACTTCTTTGATACTCATGTTATGCATATACACTCCTTTCCTCCTGTTTTCTGTTGATAAGAAATAAGAGGAGGTTGGCAAAGGGAAAAAGTCAGAATACATGCCCAGACAGGTTCTTTGTCATACCATCGGGTCTGTATTTCTTTCTTCCTTCCTTCCTTCCTTCCTTCCTTCCTTTCTTCCTTCCTTCCTTCCTTCCTTTCTTTTTCTTTTTCTTTCTTTTTTCTTACTCTCTTTCTTTCTTTCTTACTCTCTTTCTTTCTTTCTTTCAGAGAGAGTGCACAGGGAGAAGAAGAGAGAGAATCTTAAGCAGGCTTCACATCCAGAGCAGAATTTCATCTTACAACCCTGAGATCATGACCTGAGATTAAATCAAGAGTCTGTTCTTAACCATCTGAGTCACCCAGGTGCCCCCGCCCCGGCCATCAGGTCTGTTTTATGATCAAGACAAAGCTACTTCTTCTTAGAATTTCCACCATACTGGATGTAGTTGCTGAACAAAGCAAGTAATGACTCTTACACATAAAATATAAAGGAGGGGTAACTTTCAAGTGCGAATATGGAATTCATCAAAAAAAATATAGTTGACATTTTTATATTATACAACTTTCTTGATAAAGAAAGCAGTACATTGTTTTACATCCTGTTGCAGTTTCTTTATTCTCATTTCCAACCATCCAGAAGGTTTTACTTAGAAGAGCACTAATAAGGTACATCTGGAGGATGACTTAGGTTGCGTGGTCAAAATGGTTCCCCAAGTCAATGATACCTAAATATGAGATGAAAATAGATGAGAACTATCTGACAAAGAACATCCTAGGCTAGTGCTAATACCCCAAGGCAAAAATAAGCTTACTGTGTTTGATGAACAGATAGTTTAGAAAAGATATCATGGGCCACAGGAGATCAAATTGAAGCACGTAGGGTTTCCTAAGAGCATTAGGACTTTGCATTTCATTCTAAATTCTTAGAAGGAGAGCTATTAGGAGAGTAGTAAGCAGAATGATATTATTTGATTTAGATTTTAAAAGATCATTCTGTTGTGTGACAAATGGATTCCCAGGAAAGGCAGTCCAGACAGAAGACCAATATGGAGGCTATTATAATACTCCAGACAGGAAATGACTGTGGCTTGAAAGTGAAAAATAATGGTGAACGTTCAGATAAGATAGAACATGCTTTGAAAGTGAAATAAAAACTTTTTAATGTTTTGTTATGGAATGTGAAAGAATAGAAAGACTTCAGAATGACTCTAAGATTTTGGCTAGATTCACTCAATGTACTGTGGTGCAGAGAGATGGGGCAGCTCAGGAAATGGAACAAGTTTATTAGTAGAGTGTGTAATTCAAGTGTTTTATTCTGGACATGCTTACAATTTGCATGGCCTGTATTTAAGTAAACCCATACTCCTAAGGATAAATCATTAGATCAGGCCTGATCTAAGACTGTCTGTCCAACCACATCTTTAGTTATTCCCAACATACAGAAATCCCATTTTCCAAAACAAATCTGCTCCTCCATTTCCCTTTGTTTGAATTATCTACATCTGCACACTTTCCTAATGAAGTGTTACATACTCCATAAGCCCTAAGTATATGTATCTTTCTATTACTTTCCTTGACCCACATCAAGCCCAACTCCCTCTCCCCCAGCAGTATTACTTCACTTTATTCATACTTTTTAGTGAAAGGTGTCACACTGATATTCTCATCAACTCCACCATGAGTTCCTCAAGGGTGAGTCTACCTCCAATTCATATTAAGATTCCTGGAAACCAGCCTAGTGCATAAATTCTCACTAAAGACAAATTTTCACATGCACTTATGCTGAAAAATGGCTCACAAGCACTATTTTCATACTTACCCACATACATATAAATAGTCACTCTATCTGGATATATCTTCAAGTTTGAAGGTCAAAGGTATGATTGGAAAAATCAAAGGTTAAACTTGAAAATTAATAACAAACACATGACTTTTATTAAAGAAAATATCTATTTAAGTAAATTTTTTAATTTTGGTGTAAAAATGTTTCATTTTGGATTGGGAAGAAAATATACTGTCTTCAAGTGTCATAGTTTCTACTCTTTCTTTGGTAGCAAATATTGCATGAAGGAACACATTATTTCCCTACTAAATTTGTACATTTATAATTAAACCAAAATGGTTTCCTTGCAAGTTGCAGAGAGGGGTCAAGAATCTGACAGTGATTCAAAGACGAAGAAGCAATGATAGCCCTGAGTCTGGCTCAACTATAGGGCCCATTGCAGAGAATGATGAGAGGCAGCCAGATGAGTATGTGTTCTCTCTTTGCTTCTTTTTACAACCGTGGGGGTCTGCCAAAAATTTGTCAATTGCTGGCCAGCAGGCAAAGCCAATTCAAGCACCTGTGTTACAAAATGCAGCAATTGTGTGATTGTCATTACTGATCCATCTGTGAGACTGGTACTTGCCACATGTCAGTTGACTCACATAAGGTGGGTTGGAAGAGAAATTCCATTAGATAAGGAAGACAGCAAAATTAATATATCATTTGTTCTTTGTGAATGAAAAAGTATAGCAAGCACTGATGGAAAGTGAGAATTTTATAAATGATTTGAACAGATTAGTAATGGCTATTACATGACAAATGGGAAACCTTTAATTCAAAAAGAAAAAAAATTATATAATTTTAGGAACAAAGCCTTTACTCTCTCTAATGACTCATTACACACAAATGGAGTACCAGAGTCACTAGTCCAGAATAATGGTAAAAGAATGCTGTCTTACCAAAGACTATAAAATACCAGGTGAGGTTCATTATCTTAGATTCTTAATTAAGAAAATCTCATTTACTGAGGCTCAAAAATGTAGACTTTGTAGTGTCAGAATTTGTCTAATGATAGGACTACATTATCAATGAAAAAAGCATAATAAAAATGTCTATAATGTGAAAGATATTTGTGGGAAAATGTTGAGATTTCTTTTGAGTACAAATGATTTTGCATATTTTACTCTGTCAGTATGCTGACAGTATACAAATCAAAAGTAACATACTAATAGAAATGAACACTTACACTTACTGGCTTCTGACATGTACTGGAAGAGGTGTACAAGCATGTTATATGACTTCTTTTACAGCTGTTAAGGTTCAAGAAGTAAGGCTCAGAGAAGTTACCTATCCTGATCATTCAACAAAATGACCTGTTTAATATTTCTTAAAATGAGTTTTATTTCCTTTACATTATTTTTGTGGCACTATTCATGGTGGTGCCTATTAGGCTATACTTGATAAACATCTCAGTCCCTAAGCTATTGAGACAGTACAATCCAATAATATTGTATTATGAAATACATGTACAATATTGTACTAGCTGAGAAAATCAATAGAACATAAAATAACCATGGAATAGGTCAATGAGAAATCTGAAGGATAAAAACAAATATTTGTCATGATAAGGTGCAGGTGGGAAATGATAAATTTGGATTTTAAGAAGCCGGGTTTCTGACCAAATCTATTAAATGACAAAGATAATACATGCTTCCCATATATTTGCTTTAGTGTCTCCAACTTTTTAAAGGGCATTTATTAAAGCAAATTCTAGAAAAATGTACACCAAATACCTCTGAGTGGTGAGTACACAGACAATTTATATTCTCAGATTTTGCTCATATGTATTTCTGAAAGACATAATTATTCATCGTGGAGTTTAAAACTTGAAAGGAATAATTAAGATGACCCATTGTAAACAGTAAGCCTGCTACACATCGAACTTACAAACTTCGAGGGAGGTGAGTTTAAAGCAATGTGAAATACTATCATGGAAATAGTAAGAATAGAGATTCTCCTAGATTCTCAAATGCATAGAAATATCAATTGAGACTGAATTTTTTATATTATGAGGTGTTAATTCAGTAGATGTTTATTTTTTTCCCAATATTTCATTAGGAAAATTTTACAAATACAGAAAAGTTGAAAGAATTTCACAGTAAAAATTCATATATACATGATGTCAGTGCTGAAATTCACATTTTATTGTATTTGCTTTAACACATATCTATTCATCCGTATTCATCTACATGCCCCCGTGACCACTGATTTATCTGTCTTATTTCTTTTTTTTTTTTTAAGATTTTATTTATTTATTTGACAGAGAGAGAGAGATCACAAGTAGGCAGAGAGGCAGGCAGAGAGAGAGAGGAGGAAGCAGGCTCTGCGTTGAGCAGGGAGCCCGATGCGGGCCTCGATCCCAGGACCCTGAGATCATGACCTGAGCCGAAGGCAGAGGCTTTAACCCACTGAGCCACCCAGGCGCCCTCTGTCTTATTTCTTGATGCATTTCAAAGTTATAGAATCAGTTTATTCCTACAAAAACTTCAACATGTATATCATTAACTAGAGTTCAATATTTGATTTTAGTGCTTTCTTTTGTGTTGTTTTTAAGGTGAAATTGATTTATGAACAGATGCATAAATTCTTAGTGCCATTTCAATGAAATCTGAAAAGTACATCTAGATATCAATTTTTTTAAAAGATTTTATTATTTATTTGGCAGAGAGAGAGATCACAAGTAGGCAGAGCAGTACACAGAGAGAGGAGGAAGCAGGCTCCCCACCGAGCAGAGAGCCCGATATGGGCCTCGATCCCAGGACCCTAAGATCATGACCTGAGCCGAAGGCAGAGGCTTTAACCCACTGAGCCATCCAGGCGCCCTAGATATCAATTTTAAAAGGACATGGACTCATGGTAAGCTCATCTTCTTATTGCTATTTTCTCAATAACTTTCCAGGTTGGTGGATTGAAGACTACAAATGGAAATCAAACATTCAGCATTGAGTTGTATTTTATGAGTTCTTCTCAAGACTGATGAGAGTTTTAAGTTGCAAGCAAGAGGAACAAACTCAGGTATCTAGATCTTTTATGTCTAAGTAAAAAAGAAATTTATTGAAAATCTATTGCTTTTATATATTTCAATTAAGAGCATAGAAAAAAGTACTAGCAGGCTGGAAGAGCCGTGCTTTGAAACTAATGGAAACAGGGTCAAAGTAACAAGTAGGATCATCAAATCTGGCCAGTGTTCTGCTATGGCCCAACACAAAATCCTACTCATGGCAACGCTACATCACACCATCTGCAGTCCCTGGTAAATGCCCCTATGTAGCCCACATGGGTCTTATGTTCATGCCTGAGATGTTAGGAAGACTTAGAATGTGAGAAACTAACACATTTAACTTCTATAATGTGTATTGGGAGCTTAGCTTTCCAACAAAAACCACAAAAAAAGAAATTCTTTAAATTTAGCAAAGAAACTCATAGGATTGGTGGTCCCCAAATTGCAAATACTACTAATATACATAATTTCATTTTTCTGCTCAACAATTCTATAAAGTCTTAATGAGGGCAAGGAAAGCATTCTTGTTTTATGGATGAGACCATTCTTTTTTTTTTTAAGATTTTATTTATTTATTTGACAGAGAGAGAGATTACAAGTAGGCAGAGAGGCAGGTGGGGGGGAGGGGGTGGGGAAGCAGGCTCCCTGCTGAACAGAGAGCCTGATGCAGGACTCGATCCCAGGACCCTGAGATCATGACCTGAGCTGAAGACAGAGGCTTAACCCACTGAGCCACCCAGGTACCCAAGACCATTCTTTAGACAACTGATACATTGTTTCTTTCTGTCTTATTACTATTTTTTCTGGTTTGACTAGTAAGTACTGTCAGACTAGAACAAAGACCTCTTTCTCTGAACCCAGTCATAGGGCCACAGGACCTGTTGTGCTCAGACTAGGAGTGGTACCTTACTAACACCAACTGGGCCAAAGACTTACTTAGCAAGAAATGTAGACATTTACTCTCTATTATGGCACCCCTCCTCAGAAGAAGATTCTAAACTTGAGAGCTAACGGCAACCATTTTCAGCTACAAAAGAAGGTTGGTCAGTAGCACGACTGAACAAGGAAACAGCCCAAAGTGAAAACTGAGAGAAAGCCGTAACAGTAATCACATGGTGGTTCCAGTTTCTTTCATAAGGCCTGACCACATGAGGCCCTTATGAACTGCGAATTACCTTGATGTTCCGTCCACTGATACACTTTCCATTTTGATAAGCAATTCTCAACAGGTTTGTTATTTGTAGTAATAGCTATAATCATTATGTTAATTATAGGCCAATGATCCTGATCTGAAACCTCCTTTCACCCACATTGCAGAGATATACCACAATTAAACATGGGCCTCAGCATTTTCTAACTTTAATCTTCCATGTTACGAATACTGAAATTATTCTCTCCTTAATGAGTAGTCCGTAGAATAATGAGTTTTTCTTAAAACAAGGAATGCCTTCTTGTACTTAGAAATAGCTGAGAGACCAGAAAAGGACCAAAAAGTCTTGAAGCCCCATCTCATCTTTATTTAAATTATTATCCATTTTATCTTCTCCACCTCATTTCTATAAAACATTAATAAGGCTGTAAGTCTAAGCTCTTATGTCATTGTAACTCTGTGTAGCTTTTGGACTCTACAAGAGATTGACTCCAAATATGGTATTTTCTCGCTACAAGTAATGTGCATATGAGAGGCAATAACTCATCTCTGCAAGGTCTAATTCCATAATAATTTATTCCAAGGCCTTGGCAGCTAATGCTTCACTCACTATTAATAGAAAGCTGTGCAAGTGGTGTAGGTGGTACTTTCAGTTTAGCGATGCTGTAGTTAATTTCTTTAATTTATAAAGTATTTATAAATCTCATCTTTGCAAAGCTGCTGAAACTGTGCAGGCAGAAACCAGTTATCTCCTTATCTCACAGCCTCCAAATTGTATCCACTCCTATAGCCTACATAATCATTTATACTCCTCTTACTATATCTGTTGCATGACCCCATCTGTCACTATGTATCATGTGAAACAGCTGATTATTTGCATGGCTCATGATTAAGAAGCATTTCGTTATTACAATTACTCTACAGAAGGTTTTGTTATGGAGGGTCTGCAGGCCTACTGCCCTCCAGACTCCTGGGCTCTTGCTCAGCAGTGCCTGCAACACTTTCGGCTTTTACCTTTTTGAATTCTCCTTGTACATATCTGACAAAAACCCTCACCCTGAAGGTTACTTTCTCGGATGCTAGGAAAACCCTATCAGCTTTACCATGCATGATATATCTTTTCTCATCCTTTTACTTTGCTGTGTTATAATAAAACTTTATGGTTTCTGAAGTTTGAATTTTATGTGATTTTTCACTTGTCACACAAATTTTCTTCTTTTAATGTTTTCCCTATCATTTACCATGTAAAAACTATTCTCAGCTTGTGTACCATACAAAACAAGTGGTGAGCCAGATGTAGCCTATGACAAATCACTTGTCAACCCCTGCTTGACAACACACAATCAAGTTAATCCTATTGAAAATGTTGGATTTGATATCTATAGTTCATTTGTATTTGTTTGATTGATACTGATTGATTATTTAAATTGGGCAAAGTATTGCAAAATTGCAAAGGTCAACAAATAACTCAGGCAGGACTCTAATTCTAACAGGGGAAAATAATACATATAAATATATAGAAAATCCAATATTAAATGTGGTGAGTGACAAAAGAGCATATGTAGAATACCAGGCAGTGTTTTGAAGTTTTGTTGAGGTAGCATTTAAAAGCAATAAAGTGCCCAGATTTAAGTATATAGCTAGAGGAGTTTAACAAATGTGTACTTCTGTAAAACTACCATCCTAATCAAGAAAATAAGTATTTTTATTATCCTGAGAAAATACCTCTTGCCCTTTACAATTAACCCCCCACGAAGAGCAAGCATTATTGAGATTTTTCTCAGATTAGGTTAGTATTTTATGTTCTAGAAATATATGTAAATAAGATCATGAATATGTCCAACAATAATGATAGATTTCTCTATTTTTCCCTTTTGTTTTTTTTTTCTAAAAAGATTTTATTTATTTATTTGACAGAGAGAGAGAGAGAGAGAGATCACAAGTAGGCAGATAGGCAGGCAGAGAGAGAGGAGGAAGCAGGCTCCCTGCTGAGCAGAGAGCCCGATTCAGGGCTTGATCCCAGGACCCTGAGATCATGACCTGAGCCGAAGGCAGAGGCTTTAACCCACTGAGCCACCCAGGCGCCCCTTTCCCTCTTGTTCTGACATTTAGTACCTCGTATTTTGTTGGATCTATTAGTAGGTACATATGAGTTTAATATTTTAGATCCTCTTGTTAATTTGACCCTTTTATCATTATGAATATTTCTTATTCCTAGTAATACCCCATGTCCAGAAGAATCCTTTATCTGATATTAGTATATTCACACCAGCTGTATTATGCTCTGTGTTCACATAGTATATCTTTTCTATAGATAGAAAAGTTTGCTTTCAACTTTCCTATATTTAAAATTAATTTCTTGGAAACTGCATATAGATGAGTCTTGCTTATTTATCTAGTTTGACAATCTCTGACTCTTCATTGGAGCATTAAGTCCACATATATTTAACATAATTATTGATATATTTATGTTCTCACTATTTGTCTTCTATTTTTCATCATGTGTTCTTTGTCCCATTGTTCCTATTGACTTTTAATTTTCTTTTTCTTTTTTAAAAAATCACTTTGTTACTTTTCGTTTTGAAAGGTCAGTTCAGTGCCATTTGCAAAATTCAACAAAGAAAAGGGCCACCGAATGCCATGTCCTGGGAATCACTGAGATATGTCCATCCTGTGGGTGGTAAATGGGAGTGTGTGAGAGGGCAGACTCCACAAGCCGGCATTTCTTCTCGCTTTCTTGCAACACAATCCTGAGAGAAATAAGGATGAGTGGCCTGAAGATTTCAAAGGAACCAGGTTTATCTGTAATGAAAGCACCTGGTTAGGGGTAGGAGGTCCCAGATGCAGAGCATGGGGCTTCCCCGGACTGGGGATTCAGGTAGGTGAGCCCCCAGCAGAGGTCGCCTGTAGATTGAACTAGCGCCACCACCAATCTGTGGAAGGTTTGTGGGTCCCAACCTTTCCATCTCCTGAAATGTGACCTGTGAACCTTTAGTGGGAAAGCTCTCTTTAACTGTATTCTGGACGAGGGCCTTGAGGTTCCTTTCAGTTTCATGAAGAACTTGCCAAATGTGGAAGGGGGATGTGAAGGTCACATGCTCCCACCCCCTTAAGTCAAAGTCTGGGTGAGGGCCTGGGTGGACACCTTTATTAAAAGATTTTCAGAGAAATAACGTGCAGCTCCATTTCTTATTAATTTTCCAGGCTCTTACCTGATCCCTGAGAAACTGAGGTGAATAATGCCTTTGGGAAGCCCTACCAGGTCTAATACAAAAAAGGGATCTTTCAGTGAAATTCAACATCCCAGTTTAGTGTCTCCAAAGGGGACATCCCATTTAGAATTGCAATGAAAGTATCCCCTCTTAGGAAGTTCAGTTTCTGCAATGTAGCTCACACAGGAGTTGATTGCCTCACCTGGCTGATCTTGAATATTCTGTTTACACAGACATTCCCATCTTTGTATGCTACGAAGCCATTTTCTGGAAAACAAACAAACAAACAAACATAATCCTATTCAACCCTATCATTTCCCAGTTGCTCCTACATTTTCTCAAAGTCCTACCCGCCTAGCATTCCAATTTCCATCTTCTTCAATTTTTGTAAAACGCCACCTATTTCTTTAAATTTTCTGCTGTGGGGTTGGCAGGGTCCATTTCACCTTAAAAAAGCAAAGCACTGAGCTGGGAGCCCCCAAATCCCCAGTTTCCATCCCCCTGCTGCTTTCCTTTAAAATCACTGTTTTTAGTATTCCATTTTATCTCCTACATGGAATTTTATTATTAATTCTTTCAATTAGTTTCATGGTGCTTATTTGAAGGAGTACAATATACTTCCTTAACTTTTCATCTACCTTGAATTAATTTCATATAATGCAAGAATTATTTCCACTCAATTATCTTCAGGTGGATTCACTTCCCATAGTAGCTATTGCAGTGATGCTCAGTTAGCAAACTATTCTCTTGAGTTTTGTTCATCTGAACGTGTCTTTACTTTGCCTTGCTTTTTGAAAGATACATTCGCTATCTGCAAAATTTTAGGTAAATGTGTGTTTTTTAAAGTGCTTTTAAGATGTCTTTTTATTGCCTTCTGCCCTCCATTATTCCTGCTAATAAATTAGTTGTCCTGTTTATTGTGTCTCCATTGAACATATTGTTCTCTCTCTTTTTCTTCTCTTTTTTTTTTTTTTCATTTTTAGCTGGTTGCTTTCAAGATGTTTCTTAATATCTTAGATTAAATAGTTGGGCTATGTTGTGATCTGGGGTGGTTTTCACTGTGTTTATCCACCTTGGGGTTTTCTGTCTTCTTGGCTGTGTGAGTTGATGTTTTAAACATTTTTTTGAGGGTGGCGCTAATATTTTTCTCCCACTTTCCCTCCTCCTTGCAGGACACCGATTACATGAAATTTTAGATTGCCTGTTATTATCTCCTAGGTCATTGAGGATCTCTTTATTTCTTTCAATCTTTTTTTCTGTGTTTCAGATTAATTTGTGCATCAGATTAGCTTCTATTTGCTGATCTTCACATATAATGATTCTTTTCTCTGCAGTATTCTATCTGCCATCAGTCCCATTCAATAATTTTAAGTATTATACCTTTCTAGTTCTGAGATTTTATGTATGTTTTAAAGAGATTTCCTATCTCTCCTATAATCCCCTATCTCTTCACTATCAATAATTTGCTGTAAATTATTTAACATATTTCTAGTAGTTATCTTGAAGTCCTCGTCTGCTAATTCCAACAAAACCACCATTTGAGTATTCTTTTTCTTCACTTGTTTTCTCTTTTGATTATGGATCACATTTTCCTACTTCTTCACATGTCTATTAAGTTTTAATTATATATGAAACATTATAAATGAAGAATTGTAGGGAATCTTAATTTTGTTATCTTCATTGAAAGAGTGTTGAATTTTTCTACATAACGGGTAAATTGTTGGTGGATCTTCTTTATCCTATGAAAGCATTGTTTTGGTCTTTCTTGGGATGAATCTATATTTATTCTATTATTCCTATAATGTAGCTCTTTGTTTTTAGAAGGACCCTTACTCCTAAAACATTGGCCTATCTGTGTTTCATTGGAACTCCTGAAGTGTTTGCCAAATGTCCATACGAGCTGTTGAGACATCTATACAAATTTGACATACCTTCACCAATTCTGTAGCAATCTTTTTACTTCTCATGTAACAAGAATTTCCAGGCTCATTCTTTTACTTTCCTTGTCCCATATTTAAGATCACCCACTACTCTAATGAGTTCTGGTTCATTTGGGTGATTAATCATATTTTAAAACAAAGATCTAGGTACTGGGTATCCTTATGTCTATGACATATCATTATTTCTGGACCCTTTCAGTGAAAAGAGGTAGGAAAATTATTTTTTTTTTGTAGCTTCAAAGGCATTTCCACTTCTGCCAATAATGCACTGCTATGGGAATGACCCCGGGTATATCTGTACATACATATATATAGCAACAGGTTTCAGACATTAGACAGCAGCCAACAAAGGGCAGTCATCCCTGAGAGAAAGGAAACAAATAAACCGACATAATGATTAAAGGAGGTTATTTTCTGAAGGCATTTTCCAGGCTGTAATCCAGGGAAAGAGAAACCAAAGAAAGCCAAGCAATCTCAGTAAGATGAAGAACCAGAAGTCAGAGTTAAAGGCGGTGAAGAAGGCTCGACTGTGCTGGGAAGAAACTGGAGAGGAGTAAACAGCTCAGAGAGGTCTCCTGGAATTTTTATCTTATTATCCATCTGCAAGTGAAAAGGGTGAAATTCCATGCGGATGGAGTAACACCAATCTAAACGAATCCTTGAGTTGAAAAAAATGTCAAAAGCAGAAATACATTTAAATTTATGGGGCCTCAGGGAGAGTTGACATATGGGCATCGCTTTAGAAGTTGAGTCAAATTAGCTGGAGATTATGTCTTTGAACCCACCCTCAACGTGCTTAACAGCTGCCCCCAAAGGATCAAATTGACTGTGAGTAACTATATGCCACATAAAAGTCCAAAGCTCTTGAATGAAATAAGACAAAATCCATCACACAACAATGTAAAATGCATAAGGTCCAGGTCCAATACAAAGTTACTAGGTAACCAAAAATATGGCCTATTAGCAGCAGAAAAATGAATCAAATGAAAGGGATACAGAAATGACAGAAATAAGGGAATTACCAGACAAGTGTCTTAAAATAGCTATAATATATATACCACAAATACCTAAGACTATGAATATAACGAGGAATGGACTAGAAAATAGCAGTGGGACAAAAACTTGTAAAAAAAAAAAATTAAGACCACAGAAATTTTAGAGGTATAAAGCAATGTTTCAAACAAGTCATACAGTGGATGGTATTAACAGCAGATTAGATGCTGCAAAAGAAAAGATCAGTGTGCTTGAAGACATGGTAACAGAATGAAGCACAAAGAGCATGTGGTCTGAAAGGGGAAGAAAAAATATTTGAAGATATAATGGCCAAGGAATATCCTAATTTGATGAAAACTATGAACCCACAGATAGAAGTTCAACAAGTCCAATCAGAATATAGAAAAGCATACCAATGCACATCACAGTCAGAGCTTGATAATCACTAAAAAAGAAGAAAAAATCATCTTGAACTTTCCATATTCAGTATTAATAAAGATTTAGCGAAAACTCTTAAATGCAGATTGATTGTGTTGAATCTTTATTAGGTCAGTTTGCTTGCTAGAAAATAACAAAAGGGCCGAGGTGTAAAACAAGAATTACCAGATCAAAGGATAAGAAGTGAAGTACTAAAAATAAAGAGATGATAACAGACAACTGATAAGGAGTTATTGACCAGTAATTGTACTGCCTACAGCAGTATCTGTTTTGCTCACACTATTATCTATATTAATGAGCTTTTTAATACCTTCATCTTTTACTTGTGGGTACCTAGACCTTAGAGAACTCTGTGTACATCTATAATTTAATGACATTCTATTTTTAGCATCTCCTGGAGATGCAGCAAAATTAATAATGCCACATATATGATATAAAGAGCCTTGTCACTTTGAATTTGCTGCCCAAGCAACTTTGCTTTTAAAAAGTATATAAATTACACCGTTGTATTTAATGAGTTGAGACATTTACAATGATATTAACCCTCAAAAATCATTTACTCAGAAAAAGGGATTTTCTAAATACATTTTAAATCTTCCTTGGAACAATCTTTTTTTTGAAAAAAATCTGAATACATCGCCCTTTAACTACCTACCCACCTACCCATCCACCAATCCATTTACCTTTATGAGGAAGCTACATCACTTCTGAAACCTAGTTACTGTGAAATTATGGAAATTATTCAGAATTAACTGAGAAAATATAAACATTAATATTTCACTTAGGAGCAATCTAATAATAATTGTGTCACATTTACATTATGTTGTATAGTTTACAAAGTGCATTTATACATAATATCTCATTAGAATTTCACAGCCCTTTGAGAGGAGACAAGGACCAATACGACCCCCCACTTTGAAATACGAGAAATATAGCATGCAGAGGAAACAACAGATTTGCTCACTGTCACATGGCTAGCATTGGACTTGAAGTCAGCTGCTTTGGTTACTGTTCCAGTGGTTTCTCTATTGTAACACAAAACTTCTTTAGAAACTGATGCAAATTGCGTACCGCCCTTACATTGATTGTTTTCACTAATCGTAAATACAGTGTCATTATTATAATTCTTTAAATTAAGCATACAATTAAATTTATTTAATTAAATGTATCATCTTATCAATGTTGAAGTGTAGTATCAGTAACTAAAACCACAGTAGTAATGAACATTGACTTAGTGTGTTAGAGTTCTATCACTGCATAACAAATTAGAAATATGGCAGCTTACGACTACATTCATTTGTTACCTGACAGTGTTAGTAGATCAGCAGTCGGGCATGACATAGGTGGATTCTCTGCTCAGTATACCACGAGGCTGAAATTAGAAAGTCAGCAGGTCTGCAATTCAATCTAGGGCTTCAGGTCCTTTTCCAAGATGACTAGTTACTGGCAGAATTCATTTCCTTATGCTTTCCACATCGTCTCCTCCATATTCAAGCCAGCAACAGCAGATGGAGGCCTTCTATGCTTCAAATCTCCCTGATTTATCCTTTATCTGCATCCCTCTGACTTCCTTCTCTGCTTTGAAGGGCTCATGTGATTGTACTGTGCCTACCTAGATAATCCAAGACCATCTTCTTATCTTAAAGTCAACTGATTAGTAACCTTTATTACATCTGCAAAGTCTCTTTTGCCATGTAATGTAACATAGTGTTGGTATGATGCTAGGGGTGAAGGTAATGGGCATTAAATTCTGCTATTATAGATAGAGCTATTTTTTAATAAGAAAGATATCTAATAAATTTTTGTCTGGGGAATAAAGTTTTATCTACTTAAAACTAAACTTCAAGTGTTGAAAAGCAAAAAGATTAAAATTCATTCAAAAAGTATTTATTTGGTGCATAGTAACAGTCAAGAAATATATACTTACTTAGCATGTGCTATAGATCAGTACTACTAGAATCAAGACAGAACTATATCTTAATATCTTTTTGTCCCTGGTATATTGCATAGTATTTGACAAAAAATACACTGGGCATACATTTCATAAATAATCATAGGATAAAAATGTTATCATCTCTGACCCCAGACGACTAAGAGTATATAAAGAATAATTGGCACAAATTCTAGTAAAGGGAAAAAACACTATCTCAGTAGCTAGAGACCTTGTTGTATAAGGGCTAAAAGAGCAGAGGATAAGCCTGGAAAACAAGAATCAGATCTTTAAAAGAAGGGTTTGAAAAACTTACTTTAAAAAGTGACCATCATAAAATAGTCTAAAGGCTTTTTTTATAGTCTTTTGCTCTTTGGCGTAAATTGAAAACAACGTATTGTCTCTTCAAAGCCATATTGGGATAGCAGATCAGAAGAATAAGAAGCTATCATTAATATGCATGTCCTGCTACATACATTATAAATATTGATAAATGAATGAAGTAATGTACTTTAGGTAAAGTTTCTATTTGTTTGTGAAATTACATAATGTAGATCATCACCTATTCTATCTACAAATAACATGAATCTCATGATTCATTATCAGATTCATGAGCAAGCACATGTTTTCTCTGTGACCCATGACTAGACACCAAGAGTGTTCTCTAACATTGCAAATTGAGGAAATCATCATAATCAAACATATTTCATAATTAAACACATCTGACCACCATTTTCTATTTCTCAAAATCTCCAATGCCATCTTTCTGTACTTAATGTCAACCTACCTCCTCAACAAGCCCAGAAGACTTGGCGTTTTCCAACCTTTGCTTATTTTTCCAACATTTTTTTTCATATCAGTTATCTACCTTTATTGTCTTTGCTACATGAATGCTGTTCTTATTGAAAGTACACTATAGTACATTCTTCCGTTCACCTCAGAGCTTTTAACATTCTATTCTTCCGCACATTCAGCCTAATTAGTTCATAACAATTATGCTAATTGCAAGTCAATAGTGTCCTTTTTTTTTTTTTTTTTTTAGTCATGGTTAGGTGTATGTGGGCTTTCTTAATAAAAATATTCAAAATATTTTTCTTTCATTTTCTACATTGTGAAACATTTTTAATAACATTAGATGTTATTATTTTAAAAGTTTGATAAGATTTCCATTCTTTGGTTCTGCGGATTTGGGAGAGAAGAAAGTATTCTTGTATAATTCATTAAACAATGACTTCTTTTCTGTTTCATATGTTCCTGACTTCTGGAAATTGGATATTGGACATCCTGGGTCAATGCTTTAATTTTTCTAACTTTCTACTTTCCATCTCTTTTTTGTTTGTTCTATTTTCCAGAAACTTTGCTCAAATTATTTTCCCTCTGTTACATTGAATTTTATATTTCTCCATAATATTTTAACTCCTAGTATCTCTTTCTTGTTTTCTAAAGGTTCACTTTTATTGTGATTTATTGTAATAGTATGATCTTTGTTTTTGTATGCAATATATCTGTTCTTTTTGGAATATAAACTATAATTTTTGAAAAAAAAATATCACCCCCTCATTCATTCTCCCTCTCTCTCTCTCTCTTTCATATTGGAGCATTTCCTTCATATATATTTTGAGGTTTTGGAGTGAGTGAAAATCAGTGCAAAATTTAATTTTCTAGGTCTAATGACCATGTCTACTAAAACCAAAACCAAATGTAAGGGATTCTAATCCTCTAAAGCAGCTAATATCTCTTAATTTTACAGTTATGTTTTTATCAGGGCAATTTTTCCAGTGGCTTCTAACCTTAGAGAGAAATGACATTTACAGTGTAATTTCCTAAATTGTATGTCTGATCCTTAAATTTTATGTAAAGAAAATGTACTCCACAGGTGATCAGTTTTATTACCTTCATTAGCAAAGTAACCAACAAAGAGATATTAAATCAAAGCTCATGAGGATCCTCACGTGGCCTCTACTGAAGTATAATGAATAAATGGCCCCAAATCTTCACCCTTGTATACAAGATGCATACAATCTTGTATATAAGATGTGCTAGATGGCTGGTTTGTACAAACACATCCTGAATGTCCCAGTCACTCACTATCTTGAGAATATAGATCCTGTCTTCTTCTATATTCCCATTAAGCAGGACATGTAGAGAAACATGTTCAGCATTCAAGGTCAGGGACTTTTGGGGTCGCCAACCCAGAGCATCTCCTTTGTAATGAATAATGTCCAGATGGCAGGCCTTGATCTCCTTGGAACACCTGCTGTGCAAGGAGGGGAAAATGCTACAGAGAGTTGTTAGGCTAGATGCTACAGTATAAAGTCTTGCTGCAGAAAGACCACAGCAGCACATGCTTTGTCTGGTCTGCCACTCCTCGACTGACTGTATAGAAGTTCTTCCAATAAACCTAAGTCTTGATTGCTATCTCCAGGTCATTTCTTCTGTCTCACTGGGCCACAAGCCACCCTTGGCTTACAGTCTGCAGAAGTGCACTAGCACCTTGCCATGACCACATAATAAGCATGGTGTCCTTTTCTCCCCTGCTGATTTCAGGCATAGACATGTGATTGGTCTGGCTAATAGGATCCAGATGAAACTAGCAGCGAGCCAGTTCTGAGTTTAGACATTAAGAAAATGTATGTTTTCTTGAGAAGAGATTCCCCAAGTGCATTAGTAAGGGCTCTCCAGAGAAACAGAACCAACAGAACTCATACGTTTCCTGTTGTGTGTGTGTGTGTGTGTGTGTGTGTGTGTGTGTGTGTGTGTGTGTGTATGTATATGTATATAGGCTTATATGATTCTGAAGGCTGAGAAATCCTGAGACCTGAAATCATCAAACTTGTAGCCTCAAGACTCAAGAAGACCCAATGTTTCAGTTAGAGTCCGAAGACAGGAAAAGACCCAAGTCCCAGCTCCAGGCAGTCAGGGAGAGGAGTTTCTTCTGACCTACCAGTCAGCTTTTTGTTCAGACCTCCAGCTGATTGGGTAAAAATCGTTCACATTAGGGAAGACAGTCTACTTTACCCAGTCAATTCAAACATTAATCTTATCTGAAAACATCCTTACAGACACCCAGAATAATACTGACCAAATATTTGGGTACCCTGTGGCCCAGTCAAGCTTACCTAAAATTAACCAGCACACCTGGGAGCTATTTACCTCTATAACCTCATCCCCAAGATGAATTCATCTGAAATAGAGCTGTCTTAGTTAAGCTTAACCAGGCTCACAGTTTTAAGCAAAGCATAGTCTATATCAACAAGCTCTGAGAATCCACAAAGGCATTAGAATAAGTAATTTTTTTGTTAAGCCATCAAGTTTGGGATGGCTGGTTGGACAACAATAATTAACCTACACCTCTAGCATTTCCTTGTTAGATAATTGGATGGCTGAATATATTTGTGAGAAAAACAAGCACAAAGTCATCCTAATATATTAATTTAAAGATTACTACTAATATTTGTATACACTTTATTTTGAATCATTACCACATTTTTTGTATGGGAAACAAATGCATGGTTTTAGGTAGGAAAATAGTATAAACACAAACGTCAGTGTCTATTCCACAGGTGATTGAAAGCTATGTCTTAAAATGAATAACCAAAATAAGTTATTAAAGCAATACTGAAGCAATTTTATTTTTTATTTTGAGTGGGGCATGTCTTTGTGAGCATTTATTCTCTGCACTTGGTTTTCTGACATAGGTTCCCCTATAATTTATGTTAAACTAACCAATTTTCTGTTCCTGTTCTTGTCATCAAGTAATGCCTTTCCGATAAGTGTGTTATGACAACCACTTTCTAGTCTTCAGGAATCTGATCTGTGACTAGTGCACTTCTAAAAATATCATTTGCAACTTACCTAATTTCTGCTGCATTTACTACAGAGTCTATGGATGTGTATGCCATGTGTTTCCAACACAGAGCATTTTATTTTCCTAAAGAACATTTGATGATACCTGAATGCTACTAAAAGATAATTTGTAAAATGAAATAAATTTTCTCTTATCTAAATTACACCCAGCCTCCTCTACAGATAGCTCAAATTCTTCTTGAGATAAAGACAAATCTAGTAACAATGAAATCATGTGAAACCAGAAAGACACTTGGGTTTGAATGCTGTGCCCACGACTTAGTACCCACAGAATATCAAATATATGCCTTTTGTCTCCAGCCACGGTTTCCTCAGCTTACTGCCTAGCTTACAAATATCTCACAGTGATTACACAAGCTTGTACATGAAGCAGGTAATTTAGAAGTGGTAGGTAGTTCAGCAGTGGTATTTATTTTATTTAAAGAGGATTGTGTTTACATGAAGAGAGGCTACTTAATTCCGGTATAATTGTGATCTCACTTTTAAAGGAAATTTTTGATACTGAAAATGTCAAGTGGCATCAAATTTGTAATAATACTTGTAATGAAAATAATAAGAAGAAAGTAGCAGAGTCATGAGACCATAATGCATGTATGTGGAAATATAAAAAAGAAGTGCTTCTAACAGGTAAACAATAATTTTGTTATTTGTAGTCATTAGAATTCTAGTCCAACTGAGAAATTGCTACTAATTTGTTGACAAGTACAGTATTACTATTTTCTTATCCCTCAGGGAAAGATTTACAAAAGAAACATGTATTAAAATTGGTTGTACTCTTTTCTTCTGCTAAGTGCTAGGAGTCAGAAATTTTCTGAATTCAAGATATATCAAAGAGTAAATATGGAGATAAAAAAGAAATTCATGTATTATATATAATAAAAACAACATCTGTGGGTAATTCATTACATTTTTTTATATTTGCTAACCATTTTACTTATTAATTAATTTAAAACACAAGCTAGCCTGTGAAAGGGCTGTTCTTATTACCCCCATTTTACAAATAGGAAATAGAAGAACTTACGTGACTTGCCTAATGTCACGCAACTGGAAAAAGATAGAGATAATATCAATAAATAGGTGCAGGTCACTTCTATCTACAGCCAACACTCAAACCTTAACATTACCCTAATGGCAATGTGGAAGTTCAAATCTAAATTTCCTAATTTTTTTAGCTGTTCCAACAATTCATATTCTCTTTACACTTCCAAATCCTTACTGTTGAACCAAAAGGTAGAAAAAGTCCTATGCCTCCATGTTTATTGCAACATAAATCCAGGATTCCTGCGTACCATTTTGAGTGAAATCTTTCCACCATGTTTTAGTGTAAAAGTCTATTTGGAAGTGGAAAAATAGGCACTTCACATCCCCTATTCCAAGCCACTACCAATCTCCTGTTGCCTCAGACTTGAGTGCTCCCCCATCTCATCCCAGGAATCAGAAATGCTTCATAATTCAGAGGAAATCAACTTTCATCTTTAAATGAACAGTAACTCCTTATCCTCCCCCACCCAAAACCTGATTCTCTTTAAGTGGTACTCCACTCAGAATAGTATTAGCACATATTCGCTTTCTCAAGACAGAAAACTAGAAGTCATTGTTTACACTTCGACATTCTCTCATCTCTATATCGATTGGCAATTTTGGTGATCTTATATCCTATAGATCTCCAGAACCCATCCTCTTTGCTTGATTTCCACTTTCTCCTCCTCAAATCGAGCTTCTGTAATCTCCTATCTGGGTTATTGCAATGCAATTCTATTAACTTGTCACTCTGCATCCACTCTTGCCCATTTCTACTAAGGCAATTGGTTCACAAAGCAAATCTAATCAGGTCAAAATCCTTATTCAAAAAGCTTCAAACTTTTAATAAAGAGATTGAATAAACCCTCACAGTGTTATATTATTTTTAGTTCTATGTTCTACCACACTGGCCTTTGCTTAATGGAACCTCATCCTTCACCACTGAGCCTTTACATGTTCCTTTCTCTGTCCGAGATGCACTTTCCCCTTCTCTATGGGTTTATTTGTTATTATTCCTTCATATAACAGTTTAATTTCTTCAGGGAACTCTTCCCTGGTCTCCAATAATAGGTTTTCAACCTCTCATGGTACAGCATGCTTTATCTTCATAGATCTTATTCTGTTGTAATTGCAAGGTTACATGTTTGTGATTTTATTAACATCTGCCTCATCTAATAAAGAGCTGTAAGTTCCACAAGAACAGAAATAGTGTCATATATTTGAGCCTTGAGAATAGAAAATCCTTAACAAATATTTGCATATTAATGGTTGATTGATATCCATAGTAGAGGGGTCCTTAATTCTATTCAAAATTAAACTTCTTTCTTCACCTATCCTCTGGAATCTATAGCGTATTGTAACCTTACCAACTTGCTCCTTTGGTTGAAGCTTTTTCTTTTAAACTTTCTCTCTGCAAGTCACTTTCATTTAACAGTTAATATGCCTAACACTCGCCCATTTAAAAAAAATAATAGTAAGAGAATAAAACACTTCCTTTAATCCTAAATGACATGTGGATATCTCTCTACCTCCTTCACTGAGGAGTTGGTCAGTAGGGAATATATATAATGTTTAATATGTATAAAATATATGTCATATATATAATATGTTTTATCATACATAATATCTGTATCTGTGTAAAAGTGTATCTATTAGATATCACTAAGATATCTATAGATATGAGTATATAGAGATATATACTTATTGATATATAGATATATACTTATAAAAGAGTATGTATAAATATATAGATATATACTTATATCTATATACTCTTATATAGATATAAGAGTAAAGTGTTATCTATTAGTCTTCATTATTTTGTTGACTATTTTGTTGAGATGAATAAATTAATACATAAAGTAAAGTTTGATAGTAAGGAAAACCATGAAAAGTAGGAATGTAATGAATTTGGTTTATTGTGAGGGGTCTACTTCTTCTGAAACTAAAGATTTATCCAAACATGTAAGTAAATAAAAAGGTGGAAGGGGGAGGTTATCCATGAATATATTTGACCTCAAAATTATGACCTCTGTATTTCTTTCAAATTATAAGGTAACAATTTAACCATGTTTTTGGGGTGGGGGGTAGAATCCGGTTTTCATTAGAATGAATTCCAATGGATAGCATCTAAATGAATAGATAATTTGGGTCTTAAGGATCTGGACTAATATTATGGTGATAAAATGAAATGGAAATATTTTATAGGTTTTTAAAAGGAAAACATAGAAAGGTATTATCATCTATACATGTGCATGTCAAGGGAGAGGAAAGATTTTTTAAAAAATAAACTGCAGGTTTCAGATACAAGAGAGAGAATAATGGTATAAAAAATGAAGGTGTTCAAAGAAAGTTATGTTTTTGGAGGAAAATATAATATTTATTTATTTATTTTTAAAGATTTTATTTATTTATTTCACAGAGGGAGAGAGATCACAAGGAGGCAGAGAGGCAGGCAGAGAGAGAGAGAGGGGGAAGCAGGCTCCTCGCTGAGCAGGGAGCCCGATGCGGGCCTCGATCCCAGGACCCTGAGATCATGACCTGAGCCGAAAGCAGAGGCTTTAACCCACTGAGCCACCCAGGCGCCCAG